>VZSC01003123.1:216052-254284 GCA_013398225.1 Steatornis caripensis | reverse complement strand
GGGGGGGGGGGGGGGGAGGCAACCCATACCCTAGCAGTTTTCCATGAGCTTCTGCTACTCTCCAGGCAGCCTGTGCTGACCCACACCGCTTTTTAGTTTCACCACTCACTGCAAACTGACCTCTGGCTCCCTCCCTCCCCCTCTCCCTACCACTGCAGTAGCAGGCCAGCAGGAGCATGCATCATCCCAGCCCTGTTTGCTCCTCCGGCGTGAAAAGACTGAGACCAAGACACCGGCAAGCCCTTACGTCCCACCTGAGTATCGAGACAGAGCGCCACGGGCCAGCCACCCCGCGTGACTGAACAACCAAGCGTGGTGTGGGGTCCTCTGGCAAGAAGCCAGCCGCCACGGCTGCAGCCCACAGGGCTCTGAGTCAGAGCCCGTGTTTTTTCTGAGTTATCTCATCCTCTCCGCTAACGTGTATCTTACGATACTACAGGTTTACAGGCAATATCGTAAAACCAGGGAAAGTACTGGATTTTTTTCTCTCTCCCCTATTATAAACCTGAGATTCTGGAGCACGATTCTGCGTCAAGTGTAAATTCCATTTCAAACCAACAATAAACACAGTGACCTCCTTACACCTTTGCCACAACAAAGCACCAGGTTTCAGCAACGTGCATCTCATTCACCAGACCTCTGCGAATCACTCAAGATAATCTCCTTATTCTCTCCCCTCAACTGTTGGACTCACCCGGTCTCCTCTATGCCACAGAGTGACAACTTCTACATCCCAGATCTAGCACACAGACCCTCAGGACAAAGAGACATCAGGCTACCATCATCCCACCGCAGTTCTCCAGGGCAGCATCATTTCTAATCCCTTTTGGCCTTCATCACCTTAGAAACCTCTAGAAGTATCTGCCATCAAAAAGAATCCTGTAACAAAAAAAAGAGGTGCCCAACCACGCACTGAACCCTCACTCGCACTGTGTCCCACCGCCCAGTTGGTACAGCCGCTTTGCTTATGTGCCAGCAGAGTGGGAATTCCCTTCAATGTCATCTACTGCTGGTCTCCCTCCTTCACCTCCATTGTAGGCCGGAAAGCATCTCCTCCCTCGTTCTTGAAATATACACACCTTTACTCCTGTTTAGTGAAAGAAAAGTCCCAATTTCCAATGGATGTGCCCGGGCAACAAGAAATGCAGATCTGCAGGAGCTCTGATTGCCACAAAAACATCTGAAATGAACACCTGATTCAAAAGCTTCAACAGTACCACGGAAAACACGATCAGACTTGGTAACACTTGAGGTCTTCGTTTGGGGTCTACTGAAGCCCTCAAAGCAACACTTGATAATGAACAAGGCTGATAAAATTAATTGGTGAATTTGTACAACTCACCTTTCCTCGCTGAGGGCTGGGCATTCAGGTATTGTCTCACGGCCAAGTGAAATAAGTTTGGTGGGCCTCCACTTAGCTTCTCCTACATGCAAATCACAGAACCACTGCCCAGTTTACCATCACTGTTTGCCACCCTCTACCAAGGAAAATGAAAGACTCAAACTGCAGAACACGACGCTGAAAACAACAGAGAAGCACGAGTAGAGCTGAAGGCTGGAAGGCTGAAGAACATACAGCTCAGAGCCATGAGATCATCCCTTGCTACTTACTGCATTTATTCAAGAAGCGACATATTCAGAACAGCTCTAGATGCCAATACTTAAGAGTTCTCATGATTTCTTCTGCATCACAAGCACATATGCGTTGAAACTTCATTACCGTGCTGTAGAAGTAGCATTCCGAAATAACTATGGGCAACTTTATAACTAGTCTGCTGCTGCAGTGCCAGGGCCCAGCTCATCATCCTTACCACGCCAGGCAAACCTGAGCAGGTCTGCACCACTTTTGTTTTCTCTTTGCTGTTCACCCAGATGTACATGATCATTTTTGGCTGGCTCCTATCATTCAAATCCTAATGGAAAATAAGCTGGAGAAGGATGTTCAAGCAGCAGGTGACTGGGTATGGCCACTGAAATCACACTGGTGAGAGCACAGATGAAGAACTAACCTCTAGCTTGACTAAGTGGTCTACACACACACTTTCAAATGCTTGGGTTAGTTTAACACAGGACTGGTACAAACAGAGAGGGGGTAGAAAGCCACAAGTACTCTCCTTTGAGTACGTTTCAGGGTTTGTCTTCCTTTTTGTTTTGCTATGCCTACAATTCCCCTTTGCTGCTAGGGTGAAAAGAAAGCACAGCCTTCGATTTTAACATCCCATTACCTGCATTTCTGCGCTGGCTCAAGTTTAGATGGAGCAAACCTGCCAGCTGGATCAAGGCCAGACAGAAGAAAAAAAAAGTTTCAAGTGCAAAGAACCAATTTATCAGGAACAAATCTTAACAACCAAAAGACACACTTCTGCTAGTGGATTCTATTCATGTGCGTAATAAAAACCCCTGTACAAGGTAACCTAACAAAATACTCTTTAGTGGCTATCTGAAGTATCTCAGGGTAGATAATCTTCATCCGCCAGTCTATGTTTCACGTTTTCTGGATAAATTTGGTGCTTGTGAGGAAAAGGAATGCTGACACTGAATAGCCAAGGACTGTGCAGAGAACATCATCTTTCACTTGGCTCCAAAAGTATTCGAGCCTGACCCACGGCCTCTGGCTTCTCCAAGACTCCACACGCCAGGCCAGCAAATCTCACGTGTGCTCCAAATATAGCCCCCTCCCCCAGCAGAGGCTGCGATAGAGGCTTCGCCCTGCCCCGAGTGCTGCTCACAAACCTACCCATTCCTATCAGCCTACACGTCCTCGCTGGACCTACAAAAGTGAAAAGGTGACAAACAAGACTTTGTTGGAGGTTTTGTCACTGGTTTCAGAGAACGGAGGAGGAAAATAGGTGAGGAGCCACTCCTGGTGGCTCGCCGTCCCGGTGGGATGGACTGCAGTCACACGTACAAGTCACATGTGCTCGGACAGTGCAGTAAGGCACACAACAACACACTAGTTTGCAGAGCACAGCACTGCTGTCAGATCAGTTCCCCTACAAAAAATAAAATCAAGAAAAAACCCAAAAATGCAAAAACCCACACAAGTCTCAACCACCACAGACCTTGGAGTTAGTGTCAAAGAGTACCACTCGCATGCGGGAGCCTCAAAACCTTCCACAGAGCCTCAGGACTGCCAAGGACTGGGATGCACAATGCCAATGAGCCCAGGACAGAAGCAGCGTCCTTCTATAAAACCAGCACGTAAACTCCAGTTTTGCCCAAAGAACATATAGAGCAAACACCAAGAGACTATAAAGTCGCCACTGTCCTTTTGCTTACCTGGACGACTGGGTATTGGTAATCCATACAATACACACCATACATAGCCAAAGATCCTCCAGCTAAAGGCCAAATGGACACAGGACTGGAAGCTTCAAAGCCGAGTCTCCGTCTTTCAGCCTTGTGGGAAGGACTCTGGCAGCCCTGCGCAGTGCTTGGCTCGGGCCTCTGGGGCCACTCAGGTTGACACTAGCTCAGCTGAAAATAAAAAGGAGTTGCCTGGCTCCGCTCAGCTCAGCCCCTCTCTTCTGGGATCCAGCAAAGTAACGCTCAACCATAGGCAGCAGAGGTTCCTAAAATTAGAAATCCCCTACTGGAAAAGGCCCTGCAAGCCTCGACTGAGGAGTGTCCTGCGACTCCCGGGCAACAAACAGAACGACTGCTGGGAAGAGCGGGACACAGGATCTTCGCAGGCACCGCCGCCGGGAATGCGAAGAAGCAAACAGCATTTAGGATCTGAAAAGAGCATATGTTCTGGGCTCTAGGTGCGTCAGAGGGAACACTCCCAATCCAGGACAGGGAAAAACATATGGGACTGTTCCTCCCCCACCCCCATACCCTTCTTGCTGTCCTCGGCAGGGACAGGTGCTGGGATTAGCACAGTAAAACCCTTTGGTGTCAGGGAGGGAGGGAGAGGGGAGAAGCCACATTGATATCTCACGCTGAAGGGATCTCTTTCACGAGGGAGTATGCGCCCGTATCGTTTAACGCCTCTCCCTCCCTCTGCACTTGAGGTGGGCATGGACAGCTGCCGGAACCTGGGCTGGCGGGGGGAGCTGGGCCCAGCGACGGCCCCCCTCAGCTGTTCCAGTCAAACTGGGGGTCAGCGGGGATTAACTCTGCCCCAGGGGATGGCGAGCAGCAGGGAGAAGGGGGCAAGGCTGGGCAGGGCCAGTTGTTGTGCCCCTTTTAGGAAGCCTGTCCTCCCCATTCCCAGGGAGGAACCCACTCCCTGACAGATGGGGACAGATGGGGAGCTGCCCGGACGGAGGCCGGTGGGCTCACCCCGCTGGCCCTACATGCCGGGCGCATTACCGAACACCCGAGAGCCTGCTGCTGATTCGTAGAAGACACACCATGGCCGAGGGGCACCGGGGGGCCCGACCTCCAACAGCAAATCGCATGAGGTTTCACCCATCGCTATGCCAAACCACATGATGTCGACATTGGCCCAAATCCGGGCTCCCAAAGAGTTAACAGCCCAAAAATAACAAAAGATTCCCACTCTCTTCCAAAGGACAGCAGTGATAAAAACCTCTCCCTCTGAGGTTTCAAAAATAAGAATGTTACAGTGATCAAACCCAAGAAGGGCTATGCAAATTCCACCCCCCATTTTAAATGCACACAGTTGGCGTTTTTTGCATTTCTAATCTGTAACTTTTATGTAGTGCTGCTGTGCACCACTCAGCCTAGCTCTGGGGTAGCTGCCTTTCCATTGTTACTGATCGCTCCCTCCTCCTTAGAAAGAGCCAAGATTTAATTTTTCAAGAGGTTAACTATGTGGATCATTATCTAGCACAATTTGCACGTGTGGTGCTTTGTAAGTTAGGTAAGGGGTGCCTAATCTGCAGCCCTCTGACCCACCCCGCCCGGCAGGACAGCTCTCAGCTCGTCCTCTGTTCCCACTGCCCTTTCTTTCCGAGACACCTCGGAAAAGGACAGCTAGGAGCTGGCTGAGCAGTTACGGCAGCTGCCGCCCACTGTCATCATCATTCCTAGGGCCACGGGGCCGCTTCTTCCTTACACAAGGAGCACAGCCAATTCGGGGAGTATAAAGCATGACATTTTCTACTTCTAAAAAAAAAAAATAAATAAAACTTTCTATAGCCATTGTTTTTGTGTGAAGATTTGCACAGAGAGAAATTAATTGCCCATAAATGGGAAAGCAGCTCTCCTTCTAGATCTCTTCACTGGGGAAAAAGGATGAGGCTCCCACACTGAACTTCCATCTCGTTCTGCCTTTGGCCAGTTTATTTTGCCCCAGACCAGCATTCATGAGTCCACAACATGCCTCCTCGTCCTTACCTTCAGAGAGCTGTTTGGCCACCTCTCAGCACTCCCCCTGCAAGCCCGGCTTTGGGGCACAGAATGTACCTGGCTTCCTCTGAACGGCCAATACTTTTTTTTTCCCCCCTTCTCCTTTCTGTAACAATCTGTTCAATAGGTGAGTGCCCTTCATTCTTTTGCATAGCTTGTTACTATGCACTCAGGCAATTTAGTATCTCCAATAACATCTTTTTATGAAAAGGCATTAATTTACAAAAGACGAAGTCTTTTCCACAGCCTGTTTTTGCTACTCTATATTACTGCCCCGGGTTTTAAAACCAAATCCCTAACTAAGTTAAAAACCTTAGTATTTCACAATCCAATTCTTGTAATTTCCAACAAGGCCTCCGGGGAACAAAACGTTTCCAAATCCTACTGCAGGTATCTTACTATCTATAAATAACCATCAAATGGGCAAAACAAAACAAGGAGGGTGTGTAGGGAGCATCACCTAAGCTCCTCTGTTGTTTTGACTACAGATCCAGACAGAACTGCTGTGCTTCAAAGTTTTTGATGCAGATTTAAATACTCTACCTTAGCCAGCATTAAGATACTTGGGTGACACTTTGGTAATAAAGCATCGCACCTCCTGTGTCCCACAGAAGATTAAATGACAAAACCTAGTTTTAAACTTGTACGCGTCAAGATGGATACAGCAGAACTAAACAGACTTTACTGACCGGTAATAAACTGAATTTTCTGCAGGGCTGGCCATGATGGCTGGTTTACTACTGCACATTAACTTGCAACAAATATTAGTCAAATGTAAGATGGCGCTACACTCCATAATTTCATTTCTAAATAAAGGCCCAACTGCATTACCATATAATCTGCTATGCACATGCACTTCCAGTAACACAAGTTAGGTAACTGCTATAAAATCATAGCCTTGTTCCTGCAAATGCTTACACACACGAATAATTCTAAATTTACAGAAACATTAATAGTGGAAAAGACCTCCTGACACACAGAATGAGATCAATTGCTATCATACGTCATCTCATCTTTTCAGAAAGTTTATCAAGCTACATCGTAGAACCAGGTTTTGCAGCTAGACTTCCCTGGCCAAAAGGCTGCTCTAGAACAGCACTCGCCAGAAGCTAGGATTTGCATTCGTCTCCAGTTTAACGTTATTCCTGAGCAATTTCTGTTCATTCTTTGTTCTTGTGCCAGTACCATCCTCTGGCTTAACTGTGTATTTTCTTTCCCTTACAATTAACCTTCCTCACGTACCCCCTTCTCTACTCATCTAAACAAGCAGCTGTTCCAGTCTTTTGTCACATGACAGGCTTCAAGTCATCCCGTTAAGGAAAATGTATGTTATCAAGTTAAGAAAATCGGTTATCTTAAAAACAGATAGGCTGATATGGCACAACCCTATTTTGATGGATTTCTGTCGCCTTTTATCACATTTTTCATTTGTGTCTAAGGGTTTAATATTTTTTGTGTCAGCGTACAGCTGAGGTTGGACTAACAGGTCTGTATTTACTCAGATCATCCCCCACCACCAATAGGGCTATTACGCTTCCTGTTCTCCAAACACACGCTAGCACTCCTGATTTGATAGATTAAAACTTGTAACAGATCTGCAACTTCATGAACCAGTTCTTTCACTTTCAGGAATATGAATCACCCTTGTCCAGGCAACCCTGCTCCTCAGCCCAGCCTGCAAACACTAGGGTCTTCGAAATGTCCAACATGGTTGCTTCTACTGTAGGTCCGTGCCCGTTACCCACCCTGCCCTTTCTCCCATGATCAGCTCTACCTTTAAAAACAATAAAGAAGATTTGTTCAATTCTGTGATCACAGCAAGAGTATCCTCATCAACTACCCTATCGCCAACACTAAGCGGCCCCACATCTTCCCTTCTCTCCAACTGTATTTTGAGTAACTGTCACCCATTTCGTTAGCAGCATTCAATGCTCACAAGATTTAAGTCAGCCTGATTTTTGGCAGTGCTCATTTTATCCTTACTGACTTTAAAGGCACAACAACCTCTGCTGATAAATGATCTTTTGTAAATTCTCTTTTTGCACGTAACAGCCTTTATAAGGTGATTATGCCTCCAGTTAAACTGAAGTTTCTTCTTAAAAGTTTTTTCCCCTTTATCATCAAGAATTTGTATCCAAAGTACCCCTAACAAAAAAAAAAAAAAATCCAAACACAAACAACACACTTCTATATTCGAGTTTGAGTTCTCAATCCAGTTCACTGTCTTCATTAAATATTTTGCTTCATGTATCAAAGCTTGTATCATGACCACCCATCCAAAGGTGGCAACACGGAGACTTCTAAACAGCTTGTTTTCCTGTAATAGTCATAGCACCAATAATTCACTCACTGTCTCAACAAAAGGTGATGATGCTACAGTGACGAAATCTCTTGACCCTATTGTTATTAGCAGCATTTATTCTCCAAGCTATATCTGAGAAATTAAAGTTTCTCATACTAGTATTTATCTCTCTAATGGTACTGGGAATAATATAATTTCAGAGCCTCAAGTTTGTATCTGAATCCAATCCTATACGGGATTACAGCAGACTCACAGTACTTCCTCCGGGACCTCTTTTACCATTCTTCCCCACAGCAATTTTGACCAGAAACAGATCCTGCGTTATCAGTATTACTTTTCTTTCTTCTTTACAGTCTACTGCATACAGTGCAGCCTATCACCTTTTACATCTACCCTATCTGAACCACACATAATCTTGAATGCATGTTAAAGCCATGATTACTATTCCTGCAGATTGATATTATCCCTATAATATCCAGTTTCATGTTCTGCACCAGTAGCTCTGGTTCCTCTACTTGTTATTTCTAACGCCAGGAGCCTGAAAAAACCCTGATATCTTTGTGCATTTACCAATCACACAGTTCTCAGCTCCCTTAACTAAGGGTATCACTTGTCTAGATACTGAATTCCATTATTCTTTTTATAACATCGAATTTCATTGTTTTCCATCTCCTACCTACCCATTGCTTTTCCTAGAGATACTGTTTTATATGCTACTGTAGCTGCACTTACCCAATTTTCCTCTTCCTGTGTACTAAGCAACGCATGGAGATTATACAAGTTTTTCCCAACGTTCTCAAAACGCAGTATTTTGCTTCACATGCACTGGTCTCTTTGATGTCTACAGACTGAGGAACATTTTTGGAAAATGCAAGACCACAGTCCCAGGCTTTGCTTTCCCTGCTTTCTTCAGACTGCTTATAGCAAGCATGCTAAGTCACCATTATAGCACAGCTGTAAGAACATAAGCTAGCCATAGTCTCCCTAAGCTTGAAGTGCATCCGTGGTAGTTCCAGACATTTTCCATGTACTTTTTTTTTTTTAATTGCTTAAAACTGTGGTACTGTGGGGACACAGCAATACAACACAGAGTCTGAGATATTTCCATGCTGCACAGTCATTACACCACACTGATCTTTACTAAGGAAATTACACCAACAGTTTCATTTTATAAACTGAATTTATAAAATCTTTAGTATAATTCTCTGTTCTCCAGACAAATTAATCCAAGCCTTATCTAGTTACTCCCACTAAAGAGCTCTTACCTCCGTTGATTCTAACGCTTCATCGCTAGAAGCCTGGCTGATGCTCTTCCTCTCACCCACCAAAAATGGCATCTTCAACAATTAGCCAATCACTACACCTGCTAAACTGGGTCATCAGGGATCTGATGAGCAGCTTACAATATGTCTCTGCTTTTTAAAGACTGATGTAAATGTAGGAAACATGCCAGCAAGCAAGGATGCATTTTCTGGCTGGGTATATACTGATTTCCATAGCAGCTAAATAGATCAAGCGGCTCTGCCAGCTCGTACCGGTGTTAGACAAACAGCACACGGTACCAAGATTACATCTTTAGAGCTGCAAGAGATTCTCATTTTGCATCAAAGCAAGTCCCATGCCCTGAGCACAAAGGTGGCTTTTGCTCACGCCAGGTGAGAATTTATACTGGAAAGTCATCATTCCAAATGTATAGGGCCACATTTTCTGGGCTGTATTGCTTGTTTAGTTTGAACAGGTATAACACTTTCCAAAATGCTGCACGATTTTCTTCTCTGTTTTAATATAACCAATGACTAGAAAAATTACATATGGTCTAGTTGTTATTTTGACCCTGAAATCATTACAGATTCAAGCAGGGAGGACAGAAATGTAGGTAGGGCATGCAGAGAAAAGCTCAATATTCCAAAAAGGTAAGCAGAAGCAAAGATGATGACAAATAGGTGACTGCATAAATTGTTCGTCCTCACATTTCAGAAACCTGGCATTTTTACACAGGTGTCCTGATCTCAAGAGCAAGAAGATCTGGTGGTGGATCAGCTATGCAAGAGAGCAAATAACTCAGCACCAAGTCAGTGCATTCTTTGCAAGTGAAACATGATAAGCATGCAAATGCTGAAGATCAAGAACAAGATGCATTAAGCAGAAATGGAACCAGCAGTTCTGGGGGATGTGGAGTAGCAGCAGAAGCAAATGAGAGCATGTTGGATTGGCGTGGTAAGGATATCACAGGAAAGAATCTGAATGCATTGGTAAAGCTAGAGGAACCACTGCTTGCCTGAACCCAGCCTGATTAGTTAGTGCTACTGATTCCTCATGTTCATTAGGATTAATGTTCCTAAAACACATTAGCACAAATGCAATTACCAAAAATACACTTTGAATCCAAGGAAACTAAAATCCCTCTGGCAAAAGGCCTAAGAAGCCCAAAGCTTGAGAAAGCAGCAAATACAAGGTTACGTGTAGCAGAGAAGATAGCCCCATCACACTCACTGCTTCAGTCAAGGAAATACCTTCGGTAGAGAACAGAACCTCAGTCATTACACGTTCCCATGTTCATGGATAAAACTCACAATTTCAAGAAAATTCAGGGGACAAAAATACCAAAGACAATATTTAATAAAATGGAAGCTCTGACATAGCTCCTGGTCATCTCCTTTCCCCTAAAAGCACTGGAGATCTCTCCCTTTTCAATCTTCTTTTGTGATACATTCCCCATTCACAAGGCAATTTACTTACGAATGGTAAGAGTTTGCATCTGCCTCTACCACTCTAAACACTCCCCAACCAAGCTCTGTAGTCCTGAAACTGATCTAAAGCGGCTTAACAGCTAGGCACGCTGCACGCTCTAAGCTATGGACATAAGATGCTTGCATCCTGTTACCGCCCTCAGCTCTTCACTGCATCATCTACACATAGCTATTAAATATTAATGGTTTGTCTAGACTAGAAAACTAGCACAGTTTTAAAACACAATTACAAATACACAGCATAAAAGGACAGGTCAGAATTAAAAATAATTCTTAAGTACCGCTTATTTTCAAAGCCTCAACAAACTCTGCTTCAGGGAAGGACGTGGAAAATGGAGGCAGAGCAAGGATATCACGTCAGTCTGCTACAGCAGCATATTGCAAGACTTTTGTTTACTGGACAACTGGGGTTTTTTGTTTTGTCGAGCTTTCTTACAGCCATCCAAGTAGAACGGTAGAAATAGCAAACTCCAGAAACCTACAGACCAGAACAGGACTCGTGAAATCACAAGTCTGGATCTTCCTCAACCAGAAACCAAGCTCTCTGAACACCCAACCTATGCAGTCATGACTGTCCAGAGAGACCAAGACTCTTGGTGAACCTGCAGGAGAGTAAAGACTCTTGATCCTGAAGTTAAATCTCTGTAGGCAGTCTTCCTGAAGTTGGAAGTACAGATCCTTCCCACACAACTTCAGCTGCCGGACAAAGACCTGGAGTCAATTCAGGCAAAACTCAGATTGCCCAAAGTCTGTCTCTGAAATTATTACAAAGGAAAAATGCAAGGCAGCCACGAACACTCATCTGAAGTTTGAAAAATCCTCTGTCAAAAGACTGTGCTTCCAGAACCGAGGTTTTATGCACGATGCTAGCTAACGAGCTGGTTCCCAGGAAGGCAGCTTTAACGGAACAATAACTCACAAAAATGTATCAGTGATTAAGTTGCAAAATAAAGCTGGCAGCAGCCTGGATATACTAGCAGCATACAGAAGACACGACTTCAACTTTAATTTCTACCCCAACCCATCGCTTTACACGCATTGCAAAACAGGTTTTAATTATGCTATCTTGAGAAAGCTCCAGCACGCCCGAGTATAACATGCGACAAGTCCAAAAGAAGCTTCTAAAATGAGACAGGCTCCATCGTCTTAGTTATTACCAAACGCACAGTATAAAGACAGAAAAGAAAGTATACACAGACTTTCCAGAAAAAAAAAATCTCTGTGTTGGGCCTGGGCCTTCATTCAAGGAGAACTCTAAGTGCCTGGCACTGCTTCAGGAAGAAAGTAAGTGTACTTTCGGGCTAAGCCATTTGGCAAAGAAGGTGATCGTAGCACAGCTTTCTTTTGGGACCATTTGTGTATGCACTGATCTTGCTAATGCTACATGTCCATCAAAATGCTTTTTGCCTGTTACATGAAAAACAAAAAGGCGTCCAGATGCAGAATTTCAACATCAAAGAAGAGAAGTTTTCTCTTGGTAGTTCAGACATTACACGACAGCCATGCTGCCTTTCTATACTCCTTTGGGGGTAGTGAAGAAAGGGCACACAGACAAAAAGAATAGAGCAGAGGCAGTTTTCCTTCACTGTAGAGGCTGCTAGATCTATTGGCTAGCTCCAGAAACTCAAACAGCAGAAAGCTTTGCCTGTTTTGTCTCTCATACTCCCACCTGTTTTTTCACTTAGCAAGCAGCAGTGGTTCAATTAGCTGATCCTTAAGGGGACAACTTTTATACCTAGACTGTTAACGGGGAGGTGCAAGAGAGAAAGACTTGACTCTTCTACGAAATACAGCAGCTTAAGCCTGATCATTTCTCCAGATCTATGCTAAGCCTACAAAAACTAAGGTTAATTCCTTAATTAAAGAACTATCTTCCTGAGAATAAATATTATTAAAAGTCACCAGATCGTAGTATGGTGACTCTCACCAAGTATTTTTAATTGAATGAATCACAAACTAGGGCCGGTCCACACAGGCGACTTCCCCCGTAGCGTGAGTATAAGTTACACTGTTATCTCAGCCCCACCAGCAAGTCGCCACATGGCAGCCACGGGGCCGTCGGTGACACCATCCGCATTCCCAGTCCCTTGCAAACGCTCGCAGGATAAACCACTTTCGACGAGGGTTTGAGCTAACATGCTTTACCTTGCCTTTCCCTGGGGTGAAGGGAGCACATGATCAACTACTGCACAGCATTTCAGCATGTGGCTGCGTCTTACTCATCTAGCTGAGCACTCGCTCCCTAACGGACACAGTTTTGGTATGGATTTTCCTCCCCACCTCACCTCCCAGCTTATCAAATTGCTTCCATGTGACAAACTAAAATAGAAAAAGATACTTGTTCCAAGTTAAAGAGTGTCCACACAATAAATTACACTAGCATCGACATAAATTTATCCCTACCTTAGCACGGTATGGCTTCCCAGCTACACAAGCAAAAGCAGAATTCGGGGGAAAGGTTTTCTCAGGCAGCATTTTGTTTTTCTAACACAGGAGCAAAGGCATGCCCTGCCCAACTAGGTTCACCCAGAATAGCAGAGCAGCTGCCCACCCACTGTAACCATGCAAGCAAGAGACAAAACATGTCAAAAATATTAAACCAAACTCTTAATTGAACGGACATAAAAGAGCAGGCAGCAGAGCCTACGTGAGATAGCTGGGACTGAGACTGTATTACTGGCAGGAACTGAGGAATTGTAGAACATCATGCAGGCAGGACCTTTAGCGGCCGCAACAGCAGGTCACCGAATAAATCTCAGGAAATCATTTGGAAATGGTTCCAGCACGGCAGTATACAGAATACAACACCTTCAGTGTAAACACACAAACACAATTTCATGATAGAAGAATTAAATCTATCCATTAACTTCTGTAGGTCTCAGTTCAAAATCTTGCTCAACTGCTATGCTTCAGATGATGAATCCTGCTTTTTCCCCATTCCCATTCAAAAACAAAATCCCAAAGTCAGGCAGCTCGGAAGAGATTCAAGAGCAAAATATCAGAAGTGCAGTAGTTAAGAGTTCAGCACATTTGCTGAGTGCACAGAAAGGATCCAGAAATAGCACGCAAAGCTGAGGTTTGGCAAGAACGATGCAGTTTAGCCTGAAAGAGGAAAGTCAGACACACTAAATGAATGGTGACAGCAGCAAGTCATGCTTTAATGTAGGGAGTGACCCCAGGGACTACTCTTGTTGGGGCAGAGGTGCTGTGTCCCTCCTCCGGCAGTTTTAGTGGAGAAGTAGAAGGCTGTGGTGGAGAACAGAAGAGGTATGCTGAAGCTATGCCAACTCTTGGGCAAGAAGTAGTCTTCCCATCACTTTCTGCCTCAGACCAAGACAAGAAAAGTAAAAGGCAGCAAATATCTAGAATTTGTTTGGTTGGGTTTTTTTGAAACCTGTCTACTTCTGAGACAGGAGGAGTGATCAAAATTCTGGAAATCTTTATTCTCACAAAGTCCCAAGGCATGGGCACAGAGGTCTGCTATGGGCATGTAAGCTAACTGCTACCCTCACTTCTGCCCAAGAGCCAAGAGGACGGAATACAGCCTGACACAGCTCAGTTTAAAGCCCTTTCCTGCAGGCTAGCT
This sequence comes from Steatornis caripensis, assembly GCA_013398225.1. Classification (NCBI taxonomy): domain Eukaryota; kingdom Metazoa; phylum Chordata; class Aves; order Caprimulgiformes; family Steatornithidae; genus Steatornis; species Steatornis caripensis. Next base: position 240,330 of record VZSC01003123.1, on the reverse strand, counting down.
TAAGCTCCCAGCAAGTTCTAAAACAAGGCCACAGCAGCTGAAATCCCTGGAGAACAACAACTCAGGGCTTTCTCCGGTTGCACCCTCTGCAGTCAAGATACCGGCTCTTTTCAGCAGCTTTCTGTGATCTCTACAAAAAAATTCACACATGATCATTCACCCCCATTTGCCACTCTCTGCATCCTCTATCCCAAAATGAGGAAGCCATAAAGATGGCTTCCTGGCTTCCATGAAATCCCTTATCTCCATTTTCTGTCATTACCAAGAAATCTCCACCAAAGACATAGCTCATGTTCTCTCCAGTTACTCTGCAGTGGAGCTACTCTCACTTCATGGTAACAGGACTACCAATGCAAAAGTTAACCGCAACCTCTCTGCATTATCGGCTTGGATATCAGCAGCTCTCGAACTTCAGCCTCTACGGCTTTACGGGTCTCTTAGCATGAATTTAAAAGAACCACTTATCTCAGGCTAGAGATTCATGCACAGGCCAGAGTTAAAGTAGGGCAATACTTAAGCTGTATCTGAAGCTCACATTGTAACGAAGCAAAAGCTGCAACTTCAGGCTCTGAAGGCGCACAGCAGGCACACCTGCAACTGCTCTGAATTAGATAGCTTCTGAGAAACTTGTATGCATCTTGAAAATCTAATACGGCTCGATGGCCTGCGATTGAACTGCTTTAGCAGGCGGGTCCAGCTGCAGCATCCTCTTTCATGTACATTACCGGGCCCTCATACAGTCAGAGAATCCCAGGAATTAAACCCTCTTCTAACGTGGTAGATGCACAAACTCTGCAGGAAGCAAACTTCAGAATGGCAGATTGCCAAAGGCATCTCTGGGTGAAATGAAGAAAAACTGTCACTGCCACCCAACTGCCCCAGATTGTCTGCAATAGAACAGAAAAATAAGTAATTGTCATCAAGATGAAAACAAAGAAAATGATGGCCACATAAAAATAAAACCACCATGCTTTCTGCACATTCTGTTCCTGACTTACCTTCTTTACAATTATGGGACAGATCTAATAACAGCCCCTAGAAATCCAGCTGTCACATTTTGATAGTTCACTGATTGCCTACAGAGATCTAATTACCTCGGCCAGTCCACATGCCTAAAACCTCACATGGCCACGGACATTCCTCAGCCTTGCCCTGCCAGAGGTCTGGAGAGTGGAAGCAAGAGCAACGCTAGGATGATCAGATGGTTTTTGGAGCCACCAAGGTCAAAGTATTGGGACAAGAAGAAGGGGAACAGCTGCTCTCAAGCTAGAGACAACAGAATGCTTAAAAACGTAGAAAAATAATTAAACGAACTAATGAGCCGTAGTTGGCAAAGGAAGCACAGGTCAAGGAAGATAACAATTCCTCAGTGAGGGGAGAGGTGAAGAAGGGGAGAAGCTCTCCGATGTCAGGGCAAAGAGGGAACAAGTTAGCAGCATTGTAGCAAAGCTGTGACAAGGAAGGTAGAGGGAAAGGGACATATCAAGAGAAGAGGGGATTTATTCAGGAGTTTCAGGGCTGGAACAAGCAGTAGAGGATGAACAAAAGCGAATGTCTCTGGTGGATCTGAACAGGAGACAGGGGTGGGATGGCAATGCCACAGGGTCTGTTTTGTTGTTGGGTTTGTTTGTTTTAAAAGGAAGTTAATAGAAAAACACCAGCAGCTTAACATGCTCCAAGCATACAGCCTGCCACTCCTCCTAGGTTATGACAAAAATTCCCGCCCCATAATAAGAAGGGCTTCTTGAGATCCAGCAGCCCTCTGACTCTTCACTCCCAGTTGGGGGGCGGAGGGGGTTCCCATATCAGTGGCTCGGCAGCATGGAGCTCCCCGCACTGGCACCGGCCGCCTGCCCAATTCAGACCTGTAATCTCCCTTGACTTTGATTTAATGCAGCAATTACTGGTAATGTGGTTTGAAGGAGATAAATGCCCAGTACAGGGCTGGCTGGCACTGACGCTCATTCCGCTCATGATGCGAGAACAGTTTTAATTAAAATCCCCTTTATGATAAAGGAGCTGCTTGACTGGATGTTTCTGTGCAGCCCTGATACGGAGCCTCCTCCAAAGCGGATTAGAAATCAAAGTTTTCCCCTTCTCGCTACTGGCAACACACAAAAATAGGGAACACAGTCACCATGTAACCCCTCTGCAATTTCCTTAACCCTAGAACTGCTACAAAGATGCCCACGTTTCCTTAAAAGCAATTGCCACCTCTGGTCAGAATTCTAAGTGTTTTCCAAAAGCTAAGCATCAGGGCTGCTTTCATTACACATCCAGAGAGCTCATCCTCCACGATCCAAAATCGGTTTCCCTTCTATCTAGTTTAAAATGAAATCAGCTCGGCTACTTCTATGGCAAACCTGTTCCTACAGCCTGCATTCTGGTGAGGGAAATCGGACCCGCGGTGCTCTGGCAAGACGGTAGGAAGTCAGGATCTGACTGAAAGGCTGGAAAAGCAGAATCCTCTCCTGGGTGAGGTAGGGCACAGACAAGAAGGAAGGAGCAGCACTGCAAGATAAGGCATAAAATTTGGCAGAGCCATCAGGATCCCAGCACAGGCATGTCCAGAAATGATCTGTGAGCTCTTGATCGAGTTACAGCAAATGTAGGTGCAATTTTGGGCTGGTTTTCTTCTTTACAGTATAGGAAATACCAGAGATGAATACATTAAGCACAGCTAGTTTCTATTATTGCAAGTGCCAGGAGCAGATTGTCACAGTGAGAAATTGGCCTTGTGCATTACACAGAAAAGGCCACGCTGGGTTTGGAGGCCTGCAGACGGTGCAACGTGAAGATAAAGAGTCTCAAGTCTGAATGCGCATTATTCCTCTCCTTAAGCCACAAAACGCAAGTAAACACAAAAAGGCTGATTTAAGCAGCTGAATTTTTCTATGACCTTCAGAATATATCTGTGGACCACGTGATTGTCCAAGCCTTGTCCTGGGATGCTTCCCACTCTTCTTCAGACTCTTTGCCTCATCACCCTAGAGTGCTCCATATTCCCTGAAATTGTCTTCTCCCTCAAAGCCCTCAATGCCAGTCAATGGGATTCTGAAATCTGCTCTGAAAAACCTTTTTCTTTCACATTTCTTTCTTATTTTAAAGTGTTTCTCATTTTCCACAATTCTCCACCCCCTTCAGACAGCACAATATCAAACAACAGATGAATACAAAAAAAAAATAATCCTGAACAGAAGCAGGAGGGATTTGGCACAACAGCATGACTAGCTGACTCCTCAGGAGTCAGCAGCAGCAGACACTGGACCAGCAAAGGCCGATGCAGCACTGCTGTAATGGCGAAACCAGCCTTCAGGAGCACCTTGCTCCTCAACAGGATGAACAAAGGGTAAAAACACCAGGTCAGAGACGGCAATGTGGAGATTTAGTGTGGTTTTGCTGGTCCACAAGGGAAAAAACCAAACCCAAATAAAGGCTGGTATAATTAACAAGATTAAAGGAGGATTTAGGATCAGGCCAGAAGAGCAACGGGCCAGATTGATCCTTACAGGATTAAAGCTGGAATCCTACTAAGAGTCCAGTGGTTGAGAGATCAACGCAATGTAATGGGATTAAATCAACATCAGCTTTTGTTTTTACACAACAGAACCCCCAGCACTCATGCTTTTACAGATAAGCAGCAGAAAGATCAACCGGTACCCATAAACAACCAGTGTGCAGAACAGCCAGGCACTTCCCCCTTCTGCCCTCTCACGGCAGAAGAGCAACAGGTACCACCGCTTTCAGAAACGAAGAGGGGGTGGGGAGTGAAATGTGGTTTATAACAAATTGTCCAAACAGCCAAGAAAGGTTAGGATTTACCAAAGTCCATGTCCAAGCCCAGCTCTAAATTAACTGGTATCAAGTGGGATGGGATCACCCCATGATTGACGGATGGGAAAGCCAGGAGGACAGTCCCAGCTGCATTCAGCCATGCTGCCGACGGGCAATTGGATTTTGATATTGTCTCTTGCTGGCGAGGAACAAAGGACGCAGTATATTCTACGGAACATATCAGCAAACACCTTTAAGACAAATTGTCACATGTCCTCGTTGCACAACAATATCCAAGAATTACGAAAGTGAGAAAAACCTCTTTCAGCATGTATCATTTGCATTACAGCTGGTGCAACACATGCAGGCCAGCTGCACCTCTATTCCCCTGCCCCGAAGTTTCCAAAGCTTGCTGGTAATTTGAGTTGGTAGCAAGGGGGAGGGCAGGAGGAAAACTGGGCAAGACACTTGGTTCTTTCTATACATGTATACTATTTTTAAAGTTTTTATTCTTGTAGGAGAGATAAACATGCATGTTTAAACGAGAGAGCATCCATCACCATCCTGCTCGGCTGAACAGGGGAGTAAGGGGTGTTTATCAAACACCTGTTTGCAAGAGCTAAGCAGCTGCATTGGAGAGCAATGCTCCCCATGCAAGGAAAAAGCATTAAAGCATCTCGTATTTCTTCAATACTCTGAGTCTTAAAGGTGTTTAAACATAGCAGTTACACATACACCATGTACACTTCAGCAAAGTCTGTCCGCTTTTCAATGGGCACTATGTTGTAGCAGAAGAAAATTTTCCCAAAAACCAAAATTTTAAAATGCAGACACTGCCCGTTTCTTAAAAGATGCTACAATCAATAGCCTCACCTAATGCTGAATGTGCTTCTCCTTTTCAGCTGGTTGGACCAGAAAAAGTAATTGGCATTCACTGCTCCTCCTCACTCAAGCAGCAGCCAAAATCTCAGTGTAATAAGTTGGGGGGGGGGAGGAATAGCTGAAACTACTGCCTGATCCACTAGGCCTGCAAGCAAAGCTGCTCTGCAGTATTACTGAGATGGTCCTGATGGAGCTACGTACCCCACTTATGCTGCCAAGTAAGCTTTGCCGCCTTCCTGAGAGATGCTTCATCTTTACTCAGAAAGGTTCTCCATCCAAAAGGTACGTAACGGATGCAAGCAGACATCACCGTAGTGATTGAGGGTGGGATGAAAAAGGCGGCTGCTACGACAGAGATTAAAAGTTAAAAAATAGCAACAGGCAGATGACACTGCACATTTTCTATTTTCTAGCCACATATACATATTTGAATTTAAGCATTTTTCTGCATCTAAACTTTACTTCAACACTAGATGATTTATAAGTTATAAAAAAAGTACAGAGGAGTGTTCCAGTATCATCCCGTGCCAGTTCCTTAAAGCGTGATGAATAATAAACCCTAAGAATATCTTAAAAAATTGTCATCTGGTCAAAATATTTTCACTTCATCGTTGTCTTAATGTCCAAGATTCAATTAGAGCACTGTGTGGGGGACAGCGTGTTTCGTTTGAGGCAGGAGAAAAACTAACTGCCTTTGCCCTGGATTCGGCTACAGACCCAAGAACCATCTGGTAAAAAATCAGCCAGAGCATTGTGCAGGCAGTATATTAGTCATGAGATGTAGGACTCTCAGAACAATGGAACCTAAATTTAAGGGACAGAAGAGAGAAACTTAATTACTTGTTTAAGCTTCTTCACAGCTTTGAGGAATCTTTAACACTTTCAGCAAAAGAATTTAGCACTGGAGGGCACAAAGCACATCCTCGATTGATTTCTTAATTTTCTGCCAACCCGTCTTCACTTCCAGCGTGGAGCTATCCACACTGGTCCATTAGCAAAGCCTGCCTCTCTAATGCACAGCCGTAGGATGTGTCATATCACCCTCGGTACAGAGTACCATCCAGAGCTGCGGTACTGCGGATAGACTGCAGATCCTCCTCCAAACTGACAAGTCCCTAAAGAAAACATTTTGTCTGACCCTACAACCTGACTCAAACTCCTGCTGTATCCAGTAGCTCTTACTGAAGGACGAAGGGATCTCTTCCAGCTAATCACACAAACCATCCAATTCTTCTTTTGGTTAAGCATGCACACGTACACAGTTGATACCCTAGTGACTGCTCAGAGCTGTGGCAAAAAAGCCATCCAAATCGAGATCCACTCAAACACCTTTCCTATACCATCGCCACAACCTTGGCGGCCAGGACAAGGGTAAAGTTGTGGCGCTGTTGGAAATAAGATTTGCAAATAAGCACCTTGGGAAGTGCAGGCAACACAGATGTTCAGCCTCAAATTGCTATTATCTGCGCTCTTCCTCAAGCTTTCAGCTGCAAACCAGGAAGGCTGAGGTTTATTCTCTTCTTATTCTCTCATTGTTTATTCTCTTTCTTCCAAGACAAACAGGCTGTTTTGTGAACAACTAACTTAAACAGGACCCAGTCCCTGTCAGCCTCCCAAGACTCGAACAGGCTTACAGCAAAGCGTCCCGTGTTTGGACAGGTGGGAATAGCGCAGACAGGCAGAAGAGTCGCTGGAGAAATTCACATCGACTCAGCCAGCCTACATCCCTCTGATTCTTTTGTTTAGACTCATTAGGGAAGGAAATTCCTGAACGTGACAGCAGTGTGCTGGGCATTCATTTTACCTGTTTTCACATTAATCAAATGTAGCCTACATAATAGATCATCCTGATCCTGAATCTCCCTTCTCTGAAGCCAGTACCTTAATCTGAAATGCATTCTCTTTTTGAACTGCACTAGGCTTTCTTGTCTCAGTACTGACCTGAGCATCTCCCAGGATTACAGGCTTGCAGGAACACAGAACTGGAAAAGATCACCTGGATTATCAACTCTAGTCCTCTAGTAACACAGGAGGTCACATTATACAACCTCTTTCATAAACTCCTTCTCTGTTTCCCAAATCTCTAAAACCAGTATAAAACTCTGGATGCAAATATATGCAAGTTGCTTTGTCACACTAACCCCCAGGGGAAAGCAACGCAGACATCCCCAAACCAGCTGTGCAGAGAGCAGCTCAGGTCTGGAAGCAGTATAACCATGTCCACGAGGTGTTGCACCAAAGCTAACAAACCTTATCGAGCAGCAGAACTCATTACTTCACTTGTAGTGCTCGACAAACGTAACTATGTAACTTCTGGATTGAAGCTGCTACACATGCATGCCACAGTATGGCACCACAGGGACTTGCAGGCTGGGGAATCAGCTTACACGCTACTAGCTCCAGGATCTTCGCATGAGCTCCATTTTACGATTTTCCATGGCTTTCCTGCTCCGGAGCAGGAATCCAAAACCGGTGTTTATATTAACATGAAGTGCCTTTTACCATCGTTACAGAAATTCAACCAGACCTGACCTCTAACATGCATTCAGGAAAACCTTCCTGCACCCACAGTCTACCAGAGGCTACCACATCTTAACCTCTCTTAGCGTTGACCATGTTGTGTGTTCACCTTTCACACACAGCAACGGCATGCTCTCCGTCCTGTCAGAGCTTCAGTTGATGGCTGACACGTTTATTTGCCATGCCTACCAAACAGGTTCCAGCCAAAGGCCTACAGGCACAGCCAGACTTCCCCAGCAATAGCTGCTCCCCCGGCTTGGCACCAGAACAGAGCAGGGACGCCGTTTTCCCTGGATAGCCACTTGCTCTGCTGCTATCAAACGCATGCTTTGAAAGCCATGCCGTAATGACCATACTTTTCACTGACAGTAACTACCTCTCATGAAAGAACCAAACAAATAATAGAAAGACATGGCGTGAGGAAGAGCACGTTGCTAAGACCCAAGTTTGGCAGCAGAGTTGGGTTTCCAGTCCCTTGGTGGGAAAGCTGATGAGCTCAAAGCCTAGAGGGAAAAATTATTCCAATGAATGCAAAGAGAGGCTTTTAAGTGACAAAAAGGCAAGCAAAAGGCAGGTCAGGAAGAAAACCAACAAAAAATATTTCAAAATGAGCTTGGCAAGCTTACTAGCACTATTCTTCCTTGTATGGCAGATAATTAGTAGGTCTAGGTAAGATCTTCACTTTCACAGGGCTCTAGAGAAAGAAATCATTTCCAGTTGCAATAGGCAGCCACCCTCTCACAAACACTCAGCATGTACTCTGTACATGGCTGCGAGAAATGAGGAAATTATCTATACCCACTATAATCTGAGATCAGAGTGATGCATCCAGTGCTTTCCTACCAGAAGCCTAGCAACAGCATGGACCTCCCGTACCTTGGTCCCTCCTGCTTTGATAGTTTCAGCTGTCTTTGAGCACAGGAGAAGGATGGTTGATAAATTGCTTGCTAGGGCTGCTGCCCCTTCCTTTCAATCTTTCTTGTAACAACAGACCTCCAACAAGGCAACATTCATACATGCAACTCTCAGAACACATCATGCTCTTTAGAAAATACTTGGAATGAAATGACTCTAGATTATATCTTATGACTCACAGTACACAAAGATTCATCTGCTCATAAATGAAAAAAATAGGGCTTTCTTATCCAGAAAAGGGTTGAACACTTTTCCCACACTCAAACCACCCTGCTCCTGGCTGTCACCAGCAGAATGCCTGCCCCCATGTTGGCAGTACACACCTCTCTCTGAGCAAAGACCCTCTCGCCTTCGTAGCCCAAACTACCCCATGTCCTATCCGGAGAACTGATGACTAGGAGCCCTCTTGAGCAATTCAGGAGCCCGGACAGCCGCAGGCAAATGGTGATGATTGAGACAAGAGACAAAGGTAGATTTAGATGGTCCCCTAAAAACAAAATACTTTTGTCTGCAAAAACAGAACTCCTATCTGCACCTCCTATACGTAAGGCAAAGTACCCACCTTGAGTTTCAATACCGACAAGCAGATGAATGCACTCAAACGGTTTGCAACACCAGAAAGACTACCATACTGTCTCTGCTTCATAAAGACTTTATACAACTGCATCCTACACAATGAAAGTGTTAAGATAAATAGTCTTCCTTGATATTTAATGGCATAGCTAGTCTGCCGCCTTCATTTCCCTCACAATGCCGAGCATTAGGTCACCACGACAGATACTTCAAGCTTCCCACTCTCCAGCTCTCCACAGCCCACGATCCCCTGCAGTCTACAAGGCCCTTAATTTAAGAGCATCCTGCAACAAGTTTCACCCGAGGAAATACAGTTCAGCAAGCAGGAATGTCAGTCTGAACCAAGGATATACCACCACTTCATTTCAGAGACAGCACGATAATCAGGGACTGTGATGTTGCAGGTAGCCTGTACTTTTGGGTTCAGTCCCCATATCATACTACAGCTGCAGAGGAAGGTGCATTCTGCTTTTTATTTTATTATTTGTGAAATGTGACAGCATTCAATATTGCACAATCTCTTCAAGCAAGACAATTCTGTAACGTGCACCCCTGAGGGGGGGAAGAAACATTATGGTTGCTGTGGGAACCTTAATTCTGGATTTCAGGACTTGCATATTTAAAACCTCAAATTTAACATTGCATTAATGTAGCTTCATGCATTGAATTAAGGAATGACTCAGTACAAATCCCCATGCATCTACTGAAGTCCTGACGTTCCAAGGACAAGAGGCACAGAACAGAAAAAATACAGCGTGGGGAACAAGGAGGGGCTGAAGGAGGGGGGGAACCTCTGAGCAGGGAAGCAAGAAACCAGTACAGCCGAGGCACAGCAAACCCCACACCAAACCAGATCTGTCACTCAGGGCTCCTTGTTCTCACTGCTAAAGGTTATGTAGCCCGTCAGGATAAAAAGAGCTTAAAGCACAAACACAAATGGGCACTGAGGAAAAGGTTCCTGAAAGGACCAAGGAGGGGAGGATTCCCTGAAAGTAACAGGGTAACCTGTACTGAGAAGGGAAAGATCATACCCAGATAGCACAAATTCACTAATTTTTCTTAATTATCATGGCACAATGCCTGGATGATGCCCTTAAAAACCCCTTCAGCTATTCAAGCATTTAACATGTAATTTCCCCACTCCTCTGAAGTTTAACTGCAACACAAGCACAGCAAAGTGCTGCCCAAAGTTCAGGGTGCAGGGAAGAAGCAGCAGCCCACGGAGGGGTACCAGTCTTCGTCCACTGGCAAGCGCCCCAAAACTCAATCCTCTTTTAATAATCTGGGACCTTTTGGGACGAAGCTGGTCTTTCTGCAGGCTAACACCTCCGCTTTATACGACAGTGCTCACCCACCCCTCGACAGCGGGTGGAGGCGAGACAGCCAGGCAACTCTCTTCGGCTCCCACTCGCCAGCATCCTCCACTTTTCAGAAGGGTAAGGAACATCTTATCTAAAATCAGCAGCACCATGGCTGAATTACTTCTCCTCTTACCCCACCCACCAAACGAAGCACAAATCTTAGCTGAGCCACGGGGCCTGCCCTGCTTTTCTTGCTCAAAACCGGCTCCCCGGCTCAGGGTCCCGCACGCCAGGCTGCGGCGGGGGGAAGAGCGGAGAAGGTTGGTGGACGTGCCTGCCAGCAGGGCCTGCTGGATGAAACCAGGCAAGTGTGCATACCCCAGCACAGAATCAAGTTACTCTGCAACAAAGATAGTGTGTGTGTGTGTGTGTGTGTGCAAAGGAGGGAAGTCAAACCCTTCTGCCCGGGTTCCAAGACTGGCTTTGATGCTAAAATAAACCAGTGTTTGTTCCTGGGAGTGATGGGGAGCTGGACTTTAAAACCAGAGCCAGTGAGAGCCTCCACCTTCAGAGTTACAAACAGGTTTAAAAAAAAAACAAACCCCAAAAAACCAAAACAAACGAAAACTTGGGAACTGATTACTCTTTACCTTGCATATCTAGGTAAGGAACCCAAGGGCAAATTGCTGATCTCAAGGGTGCCCAGAAGCAGACAAAACTACACGTAGATGACTAACTGAGCAGCCTAACAGCTGACTGCTCCAGAGGAAATTCCAGTCCTTGCTCAAAAGCTGAAAATACATATGCTGTTATATATGCTTTTACTTTGCTTGCTGGATCCATATAACACTTTACACATGTTTTTCCTGACATTATTTTCCATACTCCACCAGAAACTCAAGTAACCATGCCACTTCTGGAAAAACAGTCTTGCATCCAACTTCTGTTGAAACAGCTTCTCCCCCTACCCCCAAAGCCCCAAATTCCAAAACTATCTATTAGCTCCCTGCTCCTTTTTTAACCTTCAGTGACTACAGATCCCTTTCAGCAGCACTTCTCCACTAGCTGGGATGTCTCTCAGTAACATTAAAATCCCATAAAGCAGAGGCACATGGGAACAGTCTTACGCATGAAAAAAACAATATATATACACAGGTTTCACAGATGGCAGACAGTGAGCAGCATTATACCAAAAATTCTGACTCCGAGGCACCTGCCCAAAACTGTTCTCTCCAGAGGAACTTATAACCGCAGGAAAAGCCTGCTCAATAGTCAGTTAACAGTAGTTGCTCTAAAGATTATTTTTTACAAGGGAAAACTACAGCCCACTGTATGTAGAGGCTGCAGAGAGCTAAGCCCAATGGCGAAGGCCGCTCATGTTAGTGCGGAGCCCTTCAGCTTTCCATTCCTTATATGTGCAAAGTGTGCAAGCCCTCACACACGCTTCTCTACTCACCCAGAGGTACATCATCTTAGTCTGGGTCCTTCAAACCCAGCAGTGAGATGATCCAGCAACGCAAGAGGCACTTCAGTCAGATTTTCGAGACCAAGGTTGGTTGAGGGTTTGTTGGTTTTGATTTTTTTTTTTAAGGAAAAAAAAATCCGAACGGCTCAGTTTGAGGCTTAGAAAGCGTCTCGCCTCCTCCACCCCCCTCCTCCAGCTCTGGCTGCTCTGCGCTCTTCTCTCGCACTTAATCTCTCCCTGGGAGTTCCCAGCCCCGTGTGTCTGTACTGGCGTGCACAGCACACACTCTGCATTCGCCTCCAGGGAATTTCTCTCTGTCATTCTGCTTCTAAAAACACAATCTCGGCCTCACAAGATTCTTGCAAGAGGCAGGGATGGGTGGGGTTAGTAATAAATGCAGCCCGACTCCGAGCGCCTGAGCGTGCTTACTTTAGAAGAGGGATCTTTAGACATGAATGAGGCAGAGCGCTGTCCTCCAAGGTCACCGGGGGTGAGGACCCATTCCCCCCACCCTGCTAATCGCTTCTCCAGGAATCATCTGCAGATGCAGAAGCCTTGCACGGTGCCATAAGCAGGTTCTGCACGTCTTCATCTACCCCATTAGTCAACACCCAAAATTCAGTCACAATTCAGTAGCTGTATTTAATCATTAACCACTGACAGGCACCGAGGAGCACAGCTACAGGAATCCTGAAGCTAAGGAGAAAATCTGTGGTGTGCCAGCCACCCTGGAGCTCCCACAGAAGAAACAACCACTCCACTGTCAGCATGGGCTGGGGGCGAGAAGTGACTCACAGATAAAGGGGTTAATCTGCTGTCACAGGTGGCTCTGCATGAGTATTTTATAGACTTGCATATTGCTAAAGGGAAAGCAGCAGCTGGCTCTGGTTGCTCTGAGTGTATCAAGTTCCCACTTGGGTTCCCACTTGCTCGGAGGCAGCTTCCCCCCAAGTCTGACTGGGGCAAGGGCCCTCTCGCAGCCCTGCGCTCCCAGCCTGCTCTCCAATTTCAGGTTTGCAAGGCTCTGCCGGTGGGGCAGCAGCCCCAGCAAAGGCGTGCTGAGCAAAAGACAGTCTCGCCCCAGCTACCTTGACAAGCTCCAGCAAGCCCTTCCCTGCACTAGCGAATCCTCATCCCATCCCCCATGCCCGATGCCACAGGACAAGTGTCACCTCTCATCTCATTAATCAGTTAAACCGCTCTTCCAAACTAGGAAAACGGGTTTCTCGCCCCCTTCCCACCTCAACACGAAGAATCGAATTCCCTCCCTGGGCTCCAACTGCCAAGTTAAAATTGGCCTCTCCTCAAATAGGAAAAAAACCCCTTTTTTTTTAAAAAAATCATGTTTTCATTGAGGCACTGGTCTCCTTGGAAATGAGTTTTTAAGAAATATTTTTATCTCAGCCAAAGATATAGAAATGGTGCTCTTTCACATATCACCTCTACTCCCTTTACTTGTAGATTACTTAAACACAATCCAGCAGGCTGGGAGCAAAGCAAGCAGCCGTGCAGCCTGCCGTGCTCCACCCAAAGTCAAGCCCTACCTACCTGGGGCAACAAGCTGATGTGACTGCCTCCCCTCGAAGCCAGCACAGACATCCCAGGCCTGCTCCGAGCTCCCCAGGTACCCCTCGCCTTCTGCAAACCACAAACGCACCCCAGGCCAGGCTTGTCCCAGGTACAGGCGCAAACACATGGGATGCTGACAGGCTCTAAGGAAATGCATGACTGTCGTTGCGGTCCCACAAGACAAACTAGAGAAAAGGCTTATCATCATGACCAGGGTACAGCAGCCACAGGGTCATGCTCATTAGAGACAGGCAGGATGCCATGCGGCTTTCCAGCCAGGAAAACCCAAGCCCTGCTGCTCAGGGGAAGGAGCAGGAGCCCCGATGCAGGAAGCCTGGATGTCACAGCATTGTTCAACTGCAGCATCTTTAGGAACTCCATCTGCTCTCACCTTTTGGCATGATGGGTCAGGTGGAAAGGGTGAAAAGCAATGTTCCTAAAAATCACTTACTGCACCAAAGCCTATGCACCAGTCTCCAAGGAGCGAAGCATGTGATCCATAAACCTCTCAAATGCTCCGAGAGGAGCGAAGCAGCACCAGTGCTGACATTTGCATCGCAGTTAGACACTTCAGTTAACACTTCAGCAGCAGGGTTGCACCAGTGGCAGCTACTAGTTCAGCCAGCCTGCAGATTCAGGCAGACACTTCTGCACCAAATAACCTTGATGGCATTTTCAAGGTTTTATTCTGATCCAGAATCCTGATCCAAAAATGATCTTACTATCATTTTAATGAAAGCTGAGATTCCTTGTACGCAGAGAAGAAAGTGAGAAGAGATACGGACTAGGTGAGCAAACCCAAATAAATCCTACTTCACATGTATTTCCTTAAAAGACTCAACAAATATGGGTGCTTAAAACTAAGCTGAAGAGTGACCAACAAGCTCCAAACAAAAAATGAAAAAAGGGAAAAAAATTCTCCCCGTTCTTCCCCAGGCTCTCTCATCCTTTAGGCTATTCTTCCAGGGCAGAGAAAAGAAAAACTTTGAGAATAAGGCTGTTATTTAATTTGAACAACCGGGACTCATTACGAATCATCCCAGCAACTCCACAGCTGGACAGGTCGCATTCAACCTCCAAAGCAAAACGAGATCTATGAACCCTCCTCGAATCATCCAACTACTGGCTTGAAATTCATCTGCCACTGTTGCTACTAGGCCACCACCTCTCCATGGAAGGTACATGGGAAAGATTACTGAGAGCAGCAGACTTCTGGTGATGAAATACCCTCATCCTGGAGCACTTTTTGATGAACTGCAAGAGCAGGTTTCTCAACACTCAATATTCTCAAGCAGCCAGAGGAGTACCCAACGGTTTAGGAAACGATGCTGTGGAATGCCTCTAGAGGCATCACCGCTCTGATTCAACAGAGCTGCTGCTGCCCAGAGGTTCAAACCAACACTAAGAATATGAAGTGTATGCCCAAGACCATCCACAGCTGCAGACAGCACTGGTGGCAGTGGGGTAACCATGTTAGCCTCAGATTATAAACAAGAGAAAGATTTACTCAGCCAATATAATTATGTGGGGAGAAAAAGAACCAAACAAGCTATTAGGCCTTCTTTAAGATTTATTCAGATTATATAGATTTTCAACTACGTTAGCTAGTATGTAAGAGATATCAATTGAAGATGTTATTTTTTCTGGAAGATTTATCCTAAGAAAACACAAAATATTCTGTAAGTAGCAAAAGGACAGCAGTATGTTAATGAGTCTAATCCCCCAAAAACAAAGACATGACTAAAACAGGCTTCTGAAACAGGTAGCTGGGATCCCCTGCAAATGCTCTGTCTTAATCCTAACAACAGTGCTTTCATAGAATCATAGAATCATAGAATCATAGGGGTTGGAAGGGACCTCTAGAGATCATCTAGTCCAACTCCCCTGCTAAAGCAGGTTAGCCTAGAGCAGGTTGCACAGGAATGCATCCAGGCGGGTTTTGAATATCTCCAGAGAAGGAGACTCCACAACCTCCCTGGGCAGCCTGTTCCAGTGCTCTGTCACCCTCACAGTAAAGAAGTTCCTCCTCATGTTCAGGTGGAACTGCCTGTGTTCCAGTTTGTGCCCATTGCCCCTTGTCCTGTCGCTGGGCACCACTGAGAAGAGTCTGACCCCATCCTCTTGACACCCACCCTTTAGATATTTATAAGCATTAATCAGATCTCCTCTCAGCCTTCTCTTTTCCAGGCTGAACAGACCCAGCTCTCTCAGCCTTTCCTCATACGAGAGATGCTCCACTCCCCTAATCAACTTTGTGGCCCTCCGCTGGACTCTCTCCAGTAGTTTCCTGTCTCTCTTGTACTGGGGAGCCCAGAACTGCACACAGTACTCCAGATGCGGCCTCACCAGGGCAGAGTAGCTTTACAGCACATATGTCAGGGAACTTGGAAGGCTGCTGTGTGTGGAAATACACATGATCTCTTCGGGATGTTTCCTGTCTCAAAAAGGATTAAAAGCAGGAAGAAAGACATTTTTAAATTAATATATATCAGGCTAAGAGAAAAATGTTCAGAGAGTTGTGGCCTAGTGAAACATTCGTCCCTCTTCTCAGGGGCTGTTGTGTAAATCAAAGCGAAAGAGAAAGCAAGCAGTCTGCAAAGGTATTAATGCTTGTTAGAGAGGTAAGGAAGGTGCTATCAAGTAACAAAAGCGGTAAAAGGGAGCAAGTTAACACCTATTCAATATTATAGCAAGATACCTGGCAAAATAAGAGGCACCGGTAAAACAGGAAAAAAAAAAATCTACCTGCTTCTGTACCAGTATCAAGAGCCTATAAAAAGAATTGTGACTGCTCAGTTACATGCATAAATTCAACCCAAGAGTACTGCTAGTATACAAGTTTCAAATAAGCCAAATGCACAAAAAATAATTTACAAGAAGTTCTAACCTATTTAGGAAAGATCTGAGTGGGCAAACGGGGAGAGGTATGGCACAGTTTCAAACTGACGTTATCTGTTTCTAGCTGATTATGTCTCAGAGGCATATGATTTCAAATGCTCGTGGATTAACATTCTAGCAGATAAAGCTCAAGACAGGGTACAAGATGGTGTGTCTGCTACACACTACTGAAATCACATTAGATAGCATGCAGGATGAGTGGCGAGCTAAGCACCTCTTCACAATGGAGGAAAACACCCATCTGATCACCAGGAATTTCAAACGGAGCAACGCTTGCAGGAGGCATCAGGGGGCTAATGCCAAAGAACACCCTTGAAATTTCTAAATTACAGAAAACGATTTCTTAGTTCAAGAAGTGTTACATTGAAAACGAGCAATTCCATTTTAGTTTCCATCTAGACAGAAAAGAGCAATCAATCTTAAAAATAGAAATTAGCAGTAGCTTAGGTAAAAATTATTTTGACAATCCCATTTTGGGGAAGGGGAAAAGAGACCAAACCAGTGTATCTACGTGCGTACTCAGCCTTTGAGTGGGACCAGAGGTACAGTGGCATATTTTCCCTGGACAGACAGACTGCTTATTGGGCTTCCCTGTCACATCCCCGCACTTGGACACTTGTATATATTCTAACAAGCTGAAAAAATAAAAGCTGAGAGAAGGAAATGGAAAGGAAATCAGGAAGGGGAAAAAAAATAAACACAAGGGAGTCCTAACAACAAGGGGCGAAATCCACAGCCAGAGCTGGAAGACAATAATGAATTTTTCCAAGCTTCTCAAGAATAGCGACCCCAGCAATCATGTTGATCTGCTACTACGGGGAAACGGTAGAAACATCCCCAATACTGAAGAAAGAGCCAAAGCATTCAATACGTATTTCTGTTCTATATTTGGAGAAAAGTCAGCTGTTGCAGTCTGTGATAACAAAATGTTTTTCATTCCAACAGTAACTAAGGAAGATGTTCCAACATCTACCCAACAAACAGCCCTGTCATCCTCTTATCTAGCTTGAGCTTACAAACACACAGCACATAACCAGATAAGAAGTGAGTTTTCACCAAACTACAAATCTGAACTCTTCAGGTGTGGACATTCGGAAAGGCCTACAGCCTGCATCAAACTGCATGACCTGCACTTGCAGTTCCAATAAGCCCTAAGTACAGTACTAACATTAAACCTGCTGTAAGGCCAAAAGTACAACTGTGATGCAATGACATCCCCCAAATGCAAGTGTTTGTAGGAGACCGTATTATTAAAGCCCTGCTGCTGTTAGCTAAGCTCGGCCAAAAGATTATACGTCTTGTCAACACCAGAAGACTACATCAGGAAAGCAGTGGTACCAGTGAAGCCACCAACACCAATTTTTGCAGCATCTGAATTTTCCTAGAAGCATCCAGGTTGGAACTCTTCCACTAATGAGAGCTAAAATAACACCTCAATGCCGAGCAAAGCGAAAAATGAAGTGGGGTTTGATAACAGGATGTATGCAGAGCAAAGATGCAGGTGGAAGGCCTCAACTAGGGGAGAGCAAATTAAATTGTGCACCTGAAGGCATCTGGAAGAGCGTTCGGATACATGAATGAAAAATACAGATCATAAAAATATCTACTTCTGATATTTAATAAGGCTTCCTGGCAACCTCTCCTATAAAACAAAACTGTAAAATAGTTTTTTATACACAGTCTCAACTCTAAAATAAGATTAAATTCTTTTACAGTTAATAAGTGCTATTGAATCAATGTGTTCCTCTGCACTGTGCAGTTTTCCTTGGCTGAAAAGTGGGAGGGGAGGTACTCTAAAGTTGGGGCAGGTTGTAGAGGGAAATCTCATTTTGCATCAAAGGAAAACAGTTGCTCTCACAGCCATGAGCCAGACCGAGCTTTTGCATTTTATGCAGATGCTGGACTCTGACTAAGGATGAAGACTCGATCGTTGTGCCACCATGATAAACACTTCAAGACCACCTACAAAAGATCTGACTGGAGATGCAAAGGGAGACATACTCCGCGGTGCTCAGAAGGAAATTTCTCTGACTCAGTGGCTGCTTTCAATGGCTTATCTGACTGGCAGAACATCCCAGCCAGAGAACAGGGGAATCAGACTCCCCCGCTATTTGCTGGGTTTGGGTATGCCTTGTGTCTTGGTTTTCTATTTGGTTTGGTTGGTTGGTTGTTTTTTGGTTTGTTATTTTCGGGTTTTTTTAAAGAGGATTAGAGATGGGGCTGGGAGCTATCTGGGGAGAGGCACAGAAGGCAGCCCTGGGCACACACACAGTTCCTATGGAGATAAGAGGATCTTCTTTGAGGGCTGGTTTACTCCTTTGGGTGCCGCTGGAAACTACCCTGGTGGCAGAGTACTGCTCATTTGCAAACATTCCCTGCACTCAGGATCCTGGCATTATATCTGATTATCAGAATTTCTGAACCGCAAGGTAGATTTCCTCTCAACATCCAAAAGGACTACAGGAAGCCTCTTTCTGCATTATCCTGCTTGTGAAAGGAAGCAAGAAGACTACAAAGTGCATACAATAAATCACCCAGAAAAATACCACAATCCCTTTTAGATGTTTTGCCAAGCAAATAAGCCAAACATTGGCATATTACGAGAAAAAAAAGCCATTTTGTTATAGAGCAACCCATTTCATTACTGGAAAACTGGATTCCTTATTCTCTCTCCTGCAGGTATGGTTCAGCTACACAGCAAGAGGCTTCTGAAAAGACATTACTTATTTAAAAGCAAACTATCAAGGGCTAGTTTATCTTCCACAAAAAGCAGAAAGCCCGAAACAATAAAACACCTTGACATGCAAACAAAAGCAACAATTTTCAGGGACTGTCCTGCTACTGACTTCACATAGTAATTAAGTCTTTAAACAAACTTCAGAAGGTCTCAATTCACAGGCTTATCGTTCAAGGACATAGTAAAAAAAAAAAAGAAACAGGTACCAAGAAAAACTCTAGATTTTGTTTGGGATTTTCCTCTCCTCACAAGTATGCTCAAGAGCACTATTCTGCAAGGCAGCATCAATCCTTCAAGAAAACCGCAATAAGCTCAGTAACTAGAAAAGGTACACTGCTGAAAATGTGTTCCCAGACAAAAATACACTTCTAAATTAAAACCAAGAACGCTCATATCAACAAAACTAAATTGTGAGACCAGAGAATTCAGTTAAATGTTTAAGAGCACGCAAACATTTAGATATAAGGAATTCTTGCAGCTGCAGCACACAGGTTTGTGCGTTCATCTGCAGAAACAAAATGGTGATGCAACTGCTCCCAGGATAGAGCAAACACGAGTTTGGGCAGCCGAGTGGGAATTTCCATCAATTACACCTGTCAGCCTTACTATGGCAGAACATGAGTGAAGCCTGCAGTATTCCAACACTTTCTGCAGATAAGCTAGCAAGCTTAAGGTCTCCAAAAGAAAAAGTATTATCTCTGCAGCTATGTTGCCACCCCAGGCTTGATTTTCAAGCTGTATCTTCTCCATTCTATCACACCTGGATCTAGTTTGAAGTTCATACTGAACTGGCATATAGCAAATCTATTTAGATACTTGTAAGAGGGGATCAGAATAAGCTCTAACATTGGTATTTAAATCTTTATTTTTTTAAAGTTTAGTTAACTAATAGTTGCCTTAATATCTTCACTAGTAACGTCCAGACAACAGTTTGATCTCACTTCAGTTTTCCCACAAAGTAGTAGAAAGTATTACACAGCATGAAACTCCAGCTGAAATTTGTTTTTAGTGTCAAATCAGGAGTAGAATATCCAACTGAACAGATAAAGGGCAGAAAGATTCTCTATGCCCTAGATTTATTTGTTAGTGCTAAAGAGGATATTTGTTTGGTTATGGATTTTGAAGAGGAACTCATGAAGAAAGAAACGCAACTCAGCTCCTACCTCAACAACTCATCTCTTTGTAGACCCCAAGAGAAGCTATACCAAAGGATGGACTGATGGCATCCAAGTGTTACACTGTTCAAGGTGTGAGACGTTAGGTGGCAAGAGAAAAACTGCTTCAAATACTTCATCAATGGAGCTACAGCATCATTACACCATTTTTTGTCTCTATGCTTAGCATATCAAGTGGCGATTCATGAGCGATACATGAGCGATTCATCAGCACAGCAACAACCCAGCAAATTAAGAAAGGATATGAACATGAGAGTATTCCAGCAGTGCTGAAAGGAGAAGACAGGGCATAGCTCTCTTCCCTTGACCAGGGCTTTATTAATATGCTGAAACTTCGCCTTAGGCCTGCTTCTGATAAAGGCGAATAGAGACGGAGAACAACACCATCCTGCAGAAAGAGACTCCTGGCTTGTTTGTGCAAAGGAAGGTTAACAATATTAGCGAGTTATTCAAGAAGTAATGGATACTCTCTTGCCCTGAGCAAATTCCTTTTCCATAACAGTAGTAATTTCCTAGGCAATACTACTGCATCAAGGTATAATGGCTACTATATTTATCTACGTAGGCCCATACTGCTGGGATCTAATTTACTACAGCGCAAAAAGCAGTTTACAAATCCTGGGATAGTAAAGTTGCTAGAGGCAGGAATAAAATTCTATCCTGTATCACTTGGTTTGAAAACTGGGGTTTAATATCCCTTTTTAAGAGTATAAAACGCATTCTCTCCAACTTAGAACAACTCGGACTAATAAACCCGAGAAACAGACTGCAAATACACCTATGGGAGGGAAGAAATCAGCCTAACAAATGCTACATTATGCACATTTCTTATCCTTACTGTCTGAGCTGCTTTATTTCTTCTTTTATTCAAATAACATTCTTTCATTTGACCCTCTGAGAAGAAAAATAATCCATGACATTACCTAGAAGCCTTACGTACCTAATGAAGACAAAATACCTTAAATCTGTGATGTTTTTGTTAACGGAATGACTGCAATACGGCTTCGGTATGAGAAACGGCGTAAGTATATAAATCAGTAAAGAAGAAAGGAATGACTCCAGCTAATGAAATGGTGACACCGATAAACACCGAATGATATCTCCCAAGAAACAACAAAACTAAATTGCTAAAGACTTTGGTGGAACACAGCATCAACCTGTGATAAGAGTGGGTGGAAAGAGACCAAACACACGTGTCAGGGGACTGCAGATACTTCCATTACGTAACGGTAGTGAGAAAATCCAGGCAAAATCACCATTAAAAGAACTAAAAGCAAAATATTTCAACAGGGGTATTGGCAGTTGTCAAACCACATAAAGGAACAGCAGACTGTTCAAATGTAAAAGACATTAATAAAGCATAAGACAAGAGGCATAGACATAAAATATAGAGGAAGATTTCTAGAGGACAGAAATGCTACTGGAAAAATTCAGTTATAAAATACAATATCCCCAACTTCAATTCACAATGATCAGCAAAGGTCAGTTGTAAGGAAAGCAATTCTGCTTCTGATCTCATTCTGAGCAAAGCAGTCCTTAACCATACCTGTGCCACCAGCATCTAGCCGGGTTATTCTCATGGCTGCAGCAAACAGCTCCCTCCAGCTGACTGTTCCTCAGGGAATTATGAGCATAAGACAATTTAGGAAAGTGTGTATGTAAAGACTAATGACACAACTTGTTTCCTGCTTTTTAAGCAAAACACAGTCCATTCTTCAGTCTTTTTAGCGTACACATTTAACTTGGGATTTTGTGCTGGCTTTGGCTGGAATAGAGTTAACTGTCTTCATAGTAGTTAGTATGGGGCTATGTTTTGGATCTGTGCTGGAAACAGTGTTGATAATACAGGAATGTTTTAGTTATTGCTGAGCAGTGCTTACACAGAGTCAAGGCTCTTTCTGCTCCTCACACCACCCCACCAGCGAGTGGGCTGGGGGTGCACAAAAAGCTGGAAGAAGACACAGCCAGGACAGCTGACCCCAACCTACCACAGGGATATTCCGTACCATACGGCGTCATGCTCAGCAATAAAACAAGAAGGAAGGTTGGCAGGGAGGTCGCTGCTGAAGGACTGGCTGGGCACCAGTCAGTTGGTGGTGAGCAATTGTTTTCACTTGCATCACTTGTTTTTCTGGGGTTTTATTTCTCTCTTTGTTATTTCCCTTTTCATTATTATTACTATATTATTATTATTATTATTATACTTCAATTATTAAACTATTCTTATCTCAGTCCATGAGTTTTCTCACTTTTACCCTTCCAATTCTCTTTCCCCATCCTGCTGGGGGTGGGGAGGAGTGAGTGGTCAGCTGTGTGGTGCTTAGTTGCTGGCTGGGGTTAAACCATGACATACCTCCAAGAAGGCATGCGGTTAGATACCTACCTATATCTTTTAACAGGGCATTTTGCCATTCTGCCGATCTCACATGAAGTGAGTACTGGAAAAACCCAGAGTTTGCAACATGGGACATTCCAACAAATTCAGATGTATTTCTCGATGCTCATGTCAACCAACGTACTTCAATCAGGAGGATTTTGGCTCTCATAAGAGCAGACCAGCTACAGATCTGGTCTTCAGCACCACTGCAGTCTGTGAGGTACAAACATACTGTGATCCTCAAACACCTTTAGGTCGTATTAAGGCTGTTCCACCTTCCCTTCTTTCTCCCACACTCTGCCATGGCAAAAAAATAAACAATTACAGTACTGTGAGTTCCATTCTGATGCGTTTTCTGATCAAATCCTGGCAAAATTAGACTCTTCCTGACTGCAACTTCCTTACTCTTCCAATCCCTAAGACAGGCAAATTGAATGAGTAGCAGCTTCCTCACATTTGGTTTAGATGAGATGAATGGTATGAAGTAACTATGGCCACTCAACACATGCAGTTATTGTGCCCTAGGTCCTATGCAATACATTCTTCATCTTGTATTAATCCAAATATAAGCTTTGAAGTTTAGCCATACTGTCTGACAACTACCGTACCCGCTACAAGAGCTACTCAGTTTGGTAACAAAGCAACCGGCAATAACAATATATGAAATTCCTCCCCGTTCCCAAATTCCCAAAAAGCAACAGTGACCAAAGCAATCTTTTTCATCCTCATGTGACCTGAAGAATGCATGTTTCCTTTCAGATAAAGGCCTGGCTATGGTTATCTAATGCTAATGTCACTACAAACTGGATTAGAGACGCCCAGAAACCTCGAAATACGTACATGGATAGTCAGCTGTATCCTAATTCTAAATCTGAAGGAAATCAAATGCTCCAAATTGTGCTTAATGTAGTTAAGTTTGCCCTTTAGGTAGGATAGACCAGTAAGAACATACTACACAGTGATTAGATTAATTCTTGAGTGAAATTCAGAGGGCTGGCTCTATCTATGTATTGTGTCAGTATATTTCAAGTAATTTCAGAGACTAGCACTCTTCCTGAGCTCTGCTCCACAGCGGCAGCTGCTCAAGAAATACAGCAGTTCTCTGTCTGGGGTGAAGCTGGCAGCAACTGGGGACAACGCTGCTGTCAAGAGTTCAGCTCCCAGTTCTGAAATGCCATTCTACTGGAAATACCAAAGAGCCTAAATCCGGCTACGTATACTGCAGGATGTTAAATATCTCTATATCAGCTTTCAACAGAAAGCTCCAGAGTCTCATTACATTTACTCCTTTGGCCCCTGTCAGTCTTCCTCCAGACCCTGCAAAGGATTGGAGATAGCTGCCACAAATGGTTGGAAAACAAGATGTTCTCCAAGCACTTGGAATTGAGGAGCACTGTTTTAGCTTAGGGAGACCATGGCGAGGAGCCAGGGTGACAGGTGGCCTAGAAACAGAGACAATGATCCAACTGTTGCCAGTTAGCCACTGCTGTCCTCTTGACCTGTAAGAAAGGGTAGCCCACGCTCTCCAGGTGTATCGGGAACAACAGAACAGAAGAGGTGAGGAGGATGTGTTTTTCCTGGCAGTACCTGAAGTCTCGCCTCAAAAACACCTGACCGTGAAGGAGTTTCAGTGGGTCTCATCAGATACAATCCTACTGGTAAACTTTATTAGGCCTGGCAGCAAGCACAGCTCAGTGCTGCTGTGACATCAGAGCGCAGCTCATCGCAACCCACAGGCACCAAAAGAGTTAAAAATGCAGATTCCTGCTAAAACTGCCAAGAGCTACAAACCTTCCCCTGTGTGGGCGGAGGCAGCAACTAAATCCACTCCCCAACAATTGGCTGGCCTGCAGAAAGAGAGGCGAGAGGCAGGAAGAGACAGGTCATGGGGGACAGCCCCCCCAAGTAAAGAGTAACACAGCATCTGCTCAGGTTTTCAGCTAAAATCGGTGAGACAGTTCTCTTCGTTTTATCGCCAGCCTCTCGAGACATCAGCCTCCGACCTTTATCAGGAAGAGCACCCTTGTCCTCTAATCACAGACTTCCTGGAAAACGCAATCTAACCGGCAATTAATACAGAAGGGGGGGGGGG
>VZSC01003123.1:181164-212823 GCA_013398225.1 Steatornis caripensis | reverse complement strand
TAAAAAAAAAAATACTAAATGCACACAAACTACTTAAATTTTCGCCTGTTTGAGGTCTTTTTCTTCCAGTTAAGAAGAAAATCCTCACCCGTGCAGTGACAGCGCAGCTGTGCAAGCTGAGGACCCCAAGCCGCCCTCTCCTGAGAGCTTTAAAACCACTTCAGTTTCCACTCGGCTGCGCACATAACTTTTCCCCCATAAAACATACCTAAAGCGGGGGACTCATTGCCAGAGAATGTTGCAGATGCCAAACATCTAGACGGGCTCAAAAACCATTTAGACAAATTCAATAAAGAAAAAATCTATCATAGGTGACTACAAAAAAAACCTCAAAAATCTATGGCCAGGAAATCCCAAAGCCACGAGATCACTTAGAGTACAGAGGAAGGGAAGTATCACCGAATCTTGGCACTGCTCCCTCTGCTTTAAGTACTTGCTATTAGACACTGTCAAAGCCAGAACACTGGAAGGCAGAGACCTTCTCTGTGACCCAGAATAGACACTTTCGTGTCCTCAATAGGATAGAATATCCATCAACAGGCTGTTTTCTCTACACCACTTGGTTTTGGTCCTCCAGCTGATCATTTTACAGACACACGCCACACTCTCTAGCACTCATGATCATTCAGAAGGAGAAATCTAAACAAGATGCTGTTCCTCCTGCCAAAATAACTGAGGGGCCTGGGAGTCTCCAAGACTCTTGCAGACATCAGGTAACGCTTCAACGGTCAAAAAGTACATCGCAACAGAAGAAGTGGTCTCCTGGTCCTCTCCCACGAAGGATGACTCACATCTCCTCTGTTTAACCCCAAGCAGAGATGAGAAATTGCTCGAATCAGAGGACTCAAACATGAAAGGAATTTGTATTACATCATCCAGCCCATTTCCTGCCAACGCCTCACAACCCCAGAGCTTTGGCCCGACTATTCATCAGCAAGGTAATGGTTACTTCCCTTGAGAAGCTCTTTACAGGACTGAAGGAGCTTACTCTCAGGAAGTATTCCCGCATATCTGAATTAGAGGTACTCCTTAACTACTTCTTCTCAAACAACTTTTTTCCACGTGGTTATTTTTTCTCTGTTGTTGTTGAGTAACAGCAAGACACACATTAGTATGGAGCTTGCCAAAGGTGTTTATGAAAGGTTTTCAAGGTTCTATAAGGAAAAGATTCCCTGTCTTGTATTCAGAGAGGCTGGAAAGGCCACAGAGATGAGGGAAGAGGGAAATAAAAAGACAGCCAGAGCGACCTGTTTGCAAGACTTGTGTCAACTGCAAGACACTGTGCTTCCTGTATTATTTAAGGGTTTTGATGGTAGAAAATTAGCGAAAAAGAAAAGAAAGGAGAGATTTGGGGGAATGTGGCCAACATAAGCACAGCAGCTTGGTTCAGAGTGAAATTTCAGAAAGCAGGTTTATAACATGCTCAGTATTCAGTGGTGTAAGCATTACATTTTTTTCTAATCCCAATCCCTGAATCTTTCTTGCAGTTTCTTAGGGATGTAGTTTGGGCTTGACAAAACAAGGAACCACTTCTTCACGCTTCAAGTGATCAACCAAGTGTCTTACCAAGAGAGTTCTGGATTCAGGGGAGAAGTATTACTAGATTAGTCTCAGTGGATCTTTCCCCTTCCAACTCATCCATGATTGATTGAACTTCAGTCTGTAACCAACTCCTTCAATTTTTAGCTAAACGCTCTGCTCTCTAATTTCCTTCTCAGACACCATTATTTACATTGCTTTTAATTTAACTCTCTCCACTCTATCAACACTTTTTTACTTTCTGAACATGCTGAGAGTTAGTATTTGGTAAAGGATTTCTCAAACTCCTCCCCTCCTGCAGTGTTAAACGCCTTTCCATAACACATCTTAACTGCCCCACATCCTTCACAGCTTAGCTGCTAAACAGTAACCCCCCAGGAGTTATCCCACTACACGCCCTTGAACTCCTCTGCGTGCAACTGCCTCACAGATGCTTCCCATCTCCTGAATATGTTGGACATTTTTGCCCAGACCGCATTCTCTAAAGTGAGGCTTGTTATTTTCTATGGGACTTTGCAGTGAGGTCAGAAACACAACATCCCTTTGGTCCTGTCTGATACAGAGCAGAAATACTCCACTGCCTGCCTGAAGAGAGGCTGTGGAAGCCAGAAAGCAGTAGATTTAGCAGTCTTAACCCTAATTCACCTCATTTTAAACATAAGGAAGATGTTTAGAACAGTTTACCCTCATTAGCTTGGTCCCATCCCAAATTTTGGGTTGTTTGCTTTCAAGCAAAGAGGCACTCCTCAGAAGCACCAGGAACACCAAGCCTGGTCTTCTCCATTTTATACGGAGGACATCAGACACTTCCTTATCTTTGTCCTGGCTATTCACTCAAGGAATAAGGTGTTCAAACTTTATTTAAGGCCTTTCTCCCTCTCTCTGTGTCTCAGTTTATGCATTTGTATTAAATACACCCTACTTAAACCTAAAGTGTAAGCAACAAACACACCAAAAACCCACAAACAACCCTCCTTTCTAACTCCTGAATAACTTAACACTTCCACTGCCACAATCTCACCGGTTACCAAGCCACTTGGCGTACACACTAGACGGTTTATTTTCACGCTAAGTTACAAGCAGGAAAACAAATTTAAAACCAAAATGCTTTTCAGGAACACTACTTACAGATTTAGACTCTTAAGACAGGGAGTCTTTGTTCCGAGACTGACAAAGCAGGGCGCTGGAGAGACTGTGGCTGGTGCTATCATGGTACAAATAAAAATAAACAAGCAGCCAAATCATTTTCCTCCAGAAGGTCGCTTTTTATTTGTTTTATGACAAAAGCATCTCAGTCTGTTAATAGTAAACCAAGAGATTTTTGTGAATATCCTAATCCATACTGAACCACTCAGCTGCCAATCAAGTTGTGGCAATACTCCCAATTCACTCTTCATCCACGTGATGGAGAAGAGGAAGATAGGTGAAGGAGCCTCAGACCACACACATGAGAGGACAGAGGTTTCCGCATCTGAACTCTGCCGAGATCCCTGCTGCTTGTAGCAGAGAGACCACCAACAGGAGGAGCGGGAACAGCGGTGCTGCCCCTGTGCAGCCAGCTCTAACAGGAAGCCTGGTGACCTGCTGTCCTGCCTCCCCATGGGAGCTCACACACACCCTTCACATCTCAGGATGAAGGGCTTCCTTGCCGAACTCCCCACATCAGGGGGGACTGAGCAAAGAAAACAAACAAGGGAAAAAAGCAGCAGCGGAGGCTTCCTGTTCTCACAGACTGCCACTGCCTCTGTTCACCCAGCCTAGCTTGCTGCCCCAGGGAGGGGAGTGCACACAGCCATGCTGCCTGGGATGCCCCAACAGATACTGGAAAGCAGCAAGTGAGTAAAGACCCAGGGGAACAGGCTGACAATTGGAGAGGATTTAACAGCATTTCACCTTAAGCTTGAACTCAAACCGAGGGGATAGTGATAAAGCTGTTCCTAGCAGTTGCCATGGGCACCCACGCTATCTTGGGCTGCAGTCTCATCTACATACATGAGAACAACAGGTCAGGCCTGGTGAGTGCTCAGATAGAAAACCAGCCACTGGAATTAAGCTATTGAAGGAAGTGTCACTCGTGACAGGTAACGATGTTTCCACCACATTAGTACTGAGCCAATGGCCAAGTCTGACTTAAGACTTGTGCTCACTGAAGTACAAGCTTTTAAAAGAGGCTTCAAACCAACATCCTAACCAGTTGTGATAGCTGAGGATCACTTCCCATAACAAAAGAGGTGCAATAGGTCTAACATCCTGACCCAGTTCTGGTGTGTGCAATTACCTCCTGCTTCCATAAAGTCTCTCTCCTCCTCTCTTCCCTTCAGTAGCAGCTAAACAAGGTGTTTTCGCTCATTTTGCTTCCTGTTGGGGAACAAAATTATTCTGTGCAGCTGCCAAATTCTGCCACAGAAGTGGCAGCATTCAGCACTCAAACAAATTTCAGGTATCATGTCTAATACATCTGAACATGAAAAGCACTAGGGCAATATGACATAGGCCTTGGCTATATTTAAAATGAGCTGGCACAGTTAGCATGGAATAATTTTCTGGAAGCAAGAGTATTTATTCTGATGAGTTTGTCTGTATGTAAAAGTTGTATCAGTATAGCCGTACAGTCATTTTCCATGTTAAGACCAACTCATAGTACCTCAGAGCTGTTTGTCACAGCTTGGGAAATGAAGCAAGGAAGTCTTGGTTCACTGCGTTTTAGGCAGGTGCTCGTGTTACAAAAAAAGAAACACCATTTTGTTGGCAGGCCCAACAGAAGGATAAAGAACTGAATAGTCCCCAGAGAATAAGCTCTCCTCACCAAAATACTTGGTTCTCATCTCGGTTAACAATGTTACACTAACACTTCCGTATTTTCCCTTTACGGAGGGCTTCGTTCCTACCATCAGCCTAGCTCTGGGGAAAAGGAGGGGCATCTTGTCATTCCTGGACGTGCATTAGACATCCACAGGGCAAACCCTGAATCCTTGAGAACAGTCCCAGAGAGCTCTCCCGCTCCTTACACGGCTGTAACGTAGGACCAGTAGTGCAATACTTCAGCAACAGAAAGCTTTCTCTTTTTAGGCAGATTTACAAAGTAATGATTTAGCACACATGCTCCCTGGGCCCTATCACCAAAAAAAGTTCCTGTAAGCCAATGCTCTGGCAGAGCAGGTGAGGAACCAGGGGGCTGCGCAACAACCCAAAGCTCTGGGTTATCACAAAGCAATCACACAACAGCAGAATTAAGAGGAACACGGCCCCAACGTGAACCTATCTCATTTGCCTCAGTGCTGCTGCCCATGCGTGATGATGACAGAATGCTTAAATATTTGGTAAAGGATACAAAATAAACTTCGTGCTGCAGATCTAGCATTCCCAAATCACGAAATTGAGGACTCAAACCAATCATATACTTTGACCGGCAGGAAGAAAAACTACAATAATCTGGAACATCTGGGTATGATTTAACCACTAGAGGGTGTAAAAACAGCACAGTGAAAGGTTTGCAGCCAGCAATTAATGGCATTTAGAGCTTGAAGGAGCGAAAAGGACATCCAAACAAGTGAAGAAGTAGAATGCTACGTAAGGTGAAAGAAAAGGGCAAGTTATATCCACAGAATTTCTAGCAGGACTACCGTGGTCACATGATGAGATGCCCTGAAAATAAAGCTCTGCTTTGCTACTTCTGCTAAGGAAAACATTGTGGTAAAAAGCACAGTACAAGTATTCGCAATAAAGAACTGCAATGGGAAAGAGCAAGATACAGAGACACTCATCAGCTCAAATCCAGCTCCTAATCTGAGGAAATCTGACTCAATTGCTCCTGAATCTCATAATTACTTTGTTACAGGGTCAGAATTGCTACACATATTCCCACAACACTTCCTTCCTCTTCCTTCCCAGTGCAGAAAGGCAGGTGATGGATCAGCCATCGCTGTCTCTCCCACACCAGCCCCAGTCTGTGGCAATAGAGGACTTCTTTCTCTGCTGCTATGATGTTAGAAGCTCCCAATCAGATTAGCTAAAAGCCTTGAAATTTCATTAGTGAAAACCAGGCCTGAGTTTAAGCTGCTTCAGGGCCAAAAGCAAGACAGAAGGACAAACACTTACGATAGATCAAGATCTTACTGAAGACAGTAAAAAAAAACAACCCACCCAGCCAAGAAAGATTTTTACAAGTAAAATGCTAAAATGAAAACATCCCAGTTAAACTGAAGCTGTTTGTCTACTAAGAAATCTCCATAATGCTATTTGCCATCTGAAATGCACATGCACACTGGCTGATATACATTATATTTCCTGTGCTCACCCCTACAAAGCCCTCCAGAACTGCCCAGGCTGTAATTCTCATTTCACACCCTGCCTGTTGTACAGCTTCCCATGCCCATCTCCGCTGATCTGGTGACCTGCCAGCAACAGCAGTTCTGGACTTTTAAAACAGAAGAGTTATTAAGGGATGAGAAAGAGGAAACCTGTGAAACGGGACATACTGGTAGTCAGCAAAATGAAACACCAAGACAACCCGAAAAATGGGTACACTGAACTGCAAAATGGGGTGCAGAGGGTGCCACCAGACTGGAAAAACTGAAAGCAGATACGAACCACTGGATCTGGGAGTGGCTCTGCCTCTCAACCTAGCACACCCTGCTTAGCCTGAATAGAGCAGGAACACAACTCCTATAACATCCCAGCACGTAATATTTATTTCTGCTGGTTAACAGTTTAATATATCCCAGCAGATCTTCTGAATAATTTCCTCCTATATGGAAATTCATGCATATGTTACAAGCACCAAAGATTCAAGCTCTTCAATGGCTGAGGCTGCACTACGCTACGCTTCCTTCATAAAAACATCTCCCATTAAGCTGTTGCTGCATATACCCAGGCCTCATCAAGATATGATGAAAATCACTTTCTTTATATAGCAGCACCTGAGAGTATTAAAGAATTTGATTTCGGTTTTGTTAGCTGCTCATTACTGAAATGTGCTGCATTATTGATTTTCCGTGCATATTAATTTCCTGTTACACTGGTTCATACTCTGCTTCACAGTAGCACTGCAGAACACTGAAAAAAGACCAACTTCGTTCCAAGAAGGGAGATTTAATGTGTGACAGTTGTATCTTACAACCCATTAAGTTTCATTTGTTCCAAAGCATCTCCTCCTTCCATTATGCAAATTCATCAACCGGGATTTCTCTGTCTTCTGCTAGGAGGGAAGAGAATGCTTACAGATGCAATGCACCGAACAGTGTGGTTTTTACTGCTGTGGAAGGAGAACACCCTGAATAAAAGCAAGGGCCAGGGGCCCTGCAGGACTTGAAAGGAAGGCAAGACAAGTTCACAGACACAAGAAACAACCCAATGGGATGTGTCATTCCCTACTCCACCAGCAACGACTCTCACAAAAAACTCGTGAGTTGCGTTGCTCCCCACATGCTAGAAATAGAGCAGTAAGTATAAAATGTGGCCAAGCATGCACTGACACTGAGCATCTACATTCATTAATGCTGAGGAGATACAGTGGGAGTTTAGGACAGGGATTTTAAGTTATGATGGTTTTAAGAATAAAACATTTCCTGAGCCGTCGGTAACGTGGATCATGTTTAACTCCTTACCAGGCACATTGCCACATACTGCTGGAGGCCATAAAAAACATTCAATTTACCACATATATCTCCACAAGCATTCCACAATAGAACAAAACAATTTCCACTCCATAACAAGACAGCCAGGAAGCTGCTGGACAAAACATCCATAAGTGTACAGAGAAACACGCACACGTGTTTACTGCAATCAGACTCTTACTTGATTGTCTCTTGCTGGGTATCCATGATAACCTGAAGTCAGAGGCTCGTTCTGCAAGACAAGAAAATGAAGAGTGAATGTAGCGGTTACAAGAAATAGAAATCAAGGAATTCTATGTCTGTCTTTAACTCAGCCAAAAACAACTTGCATGAAACAGGGGAAGAATGAGCTAAGATTAAAGTATTCTGCTAACTTCCTATTTTCCATGCAAGCCAATACACCTAAGATTCATTTTCAGCTGCGTATGCCAAATTGTGCAGAAGGAAAAGGAAAAAAAAAATAAATCAAAGCCATAAAATAAGCATAAACTAATCCTCCTTTACCCCCTATAATTTCAGTTGTGTATAATTTTTGTAATTTTCCAAATAATTTTATATGCAAACTTCATTTACCATCGCGAAAAGTGAACAAAACAGACCATAAAATTACAGAAGCTGCTGCCCACCTTGCCCAGTCTTGAAGAAATGTCTCCCTAAACATTAGCCATAAAAGTGACAATTTTCTCCTTTTCAAAACTATGCTAATAGTTTAACCTGAACTCAAAAAGCAGTCAGTGTAAATTCTGATCACCCCAGTAAGCCTGAGCAATACCTTACACACTCCCAACAAGAAATCAATCCTCTAGACTTTCTTCCTTCACCCCAGAAGGGACTCTGAGCCTACACATTTTGCGTTATTGGCAGCCCCGTCACTCTGCTCTGCGGGAATATATGAACGTCCAACACCTCTGGAATTTCTCCATGAAATTCCCAGACTTGTCTCTATTTTAGCAGCGCAGTGGGGATTAAGATAACATGCTTCACAATACTTCCTAACTGTTTATTCATTTCTTAATTTATTTTTTGTTACTCTCCCTCCAACACCTCCTATTCGAAATGAGGAGAGGGCACTCACACGTGCCCTTTGCACGCGTCTTTCTCTCTGGGTGGAGGATAAACTAAACTAGACAAAGCCTATATAAATTCCACCCTGCGCATTCACAAGCAACTCGCAGCAAAATGCTAAGAGGAGGAAAGGAGGGAGCAGCCCTCCACAATCATTTTTTAAGTCTCTTCTTATCTCTTGTTATGACTTGTGAGGAGGAACTCCCAAGCCAGCCCTGCACTTTCTCCATCAGCTCTCGGGGAAGATGGAGGGTAGAGAAAGACTCAACAGGAAGACCCTGACAAAACACAGCAAAACAATCCCAAATTGCCAAAAGCAAAGATATTCTGGGCATGAAGCAGACCAAGATGCGTGATTACTGTCAGGAAGAGTTTTTGTCGGATGTTTTGAGTTTTGTGCTGGGATATTTGAGTTAAACAGGCCAGCTTCCACCAGAGAGGTCTTCTGCCCTACCCAGAGTGTGTGGCGGCTGACACAATTGCACAGTTTACACAAGAACACTTTAACACAACTTCTGCTAAAAAGCAAGGTGCTCATATTTCAATACAGGGACTAGCAATGCTATTTTAAGTTCGTATTTGTCCTCCCTCTCTTCCTCTTTACCTCAAACCTGCCCAGGGGATTCTCCATGGAAACCTGCCAGGAAACATCCAGCCTCTCCTCAGGCTCTCACGCTAAAGCTACAGTAATGCGCACAGTATGAGAGCTTCAAGGACAACAAAACTTCTGGCAGCTAGTTTTAGGGATTAACAGTAATTAATTAGGCTGACCACCCTGTGAGTGCATTCTTCTCAAATACCAATAGCCAGCAAGCAGGTAAAGCACAAAACTCCACAAATAATACAGAAACAGAAGGAAAGACACAGAAGTTGGGAGAAGCAAGTGGAGACTGACAGCTACAGTACCACAGCCTCACTGAGCTTTTGGGTTTTTAACTCTGAACTTAATTAAAACCCAAGCAACATCACTACGAAAACACACGGCCAGTACTTTTCTCCCCCAACGTAAGTACATGTTATAAGAAAGTACTGCGATTGCTGTTTCTCCCACACACTACAGTTTACCAACTTAGATAAGTGCCATAAATGCCCATCTTGTATCAAGAGATACTGTCTTCTCCTGAAAGACCATTCCAGGTATGCTTTTAACTGTACTTGTACATACACCTGTGAGGTCAGTACTACACACGCTTGTGTGCTAGTCTCTCTGAACACCTTGGAGACCAGGAAGATTTCCACACAGAGAGTAAGGAATGAACGAAGTTACCACTGCAGATAATAAAGATATGGGCAGTGTTTACAAGCAGAAAGTTATAATGAAGAAAGGAAAAAGAAATCGTTATTTTGAGGATTATGTTCTTCACATCAGGGACTAACAAAAGGGACTGTTCACCATGAGCCTGTGGCAGAAGAGAGACAAAACCAAACCTTCTGGGATTTCCTGAAGTCAAAGGACCTGAATGCCCAGAAACCACCTCTAGAAACAGAATGGTTTCATAAGTAGAAGCAAATCGTGAGAGCATGAAAAGCAAGAGAAAGACAATTACAGAGATCTGAGGGCAGTCAACAGTATGTAAGAGGTCAGAAAGAAACAAGAAAAAATTTGAGTGGAGAGGGGAAAAAAAGCACAGTCAGCAATCTCCACTTCGTTTTTTGGAAGACAAACCCCACAACTGCAGACTAAAAATGTTTGAGGGATACGGTTGCATTAGCAGGTAAAAGAGGTGAAAAGAGGTTACATTAGGAAAGAAGAGTTTGGAGAAAGCAGAGGTTAGAAGGAGGGTAGCAGCTAGACCGTTAAGGTCACAAAAAGGCCAAAGATATCTCTGCCTTTCATACAGCAACGCTGCCACCAAATACTGAACTCTTTGCAAAATCCCTGCTGTGCGTATCATTGCTCTAATTGAACTTAACTCTCCGAGAGAAGGCAGGAAGCGCCTAGGGAAACCGTCTCCCGCCAATAATCTCCAGCGCTGCCAATTTTACAGGTCACTAATAGTGAATCTGGGGCCTTTTGCATGATTATTCCATACAGAGTTTGCTTTTGGTGAAAACTAAACAGAGCAAGAAGTGAAAGTGTTAAACTCCCGCGACTAGAACAGGACAGTCCAGCAAAGTCCAGACAGAAAACCCCTGTTAGTTAGCAAGAGACCTAAGGCAGCAGAGGCCAGCGATCCAGCTCCATCTCCTCCTTTGCCTGCACACACACAAAACTAATCTCACAAAACGGAAGTGAAAAGAGAGAGAAGGAAGATTTAACACGGCTAAATACCCTGCCCACAAACACGGAGGGACCCTGCCTCAGCAGCCTGGTGGGAGAAGGAATCCCCAGATAACTCCATCTCTCTCACAGCTCCCTCCTGCCAATGACATTTCTCTTTCGATACCAACATGCGACCAGACATTTGTAAAGAAATTGAGTTAGGCAGCACTAGCCTGCAAAATCAAATCAGACTGCCACTGGGATGTTTCATTACTTTGTTTACTGCTGAAAGGCATTTCTCAGGTACTTGCGATTTGCTTTAGAGTGGGGAGAAAGAAACTAGAAACTAATACAGTACACCAGCTTTCTGCAACACATATTGTGATTTTATTCAAGCCATATCAACCATCTCACACATGGGCTAACACACTTCTGCAGGACGTGTGAGCATTGCGGTTGTAACGCAGTAATAGCCTCCGTGCCAGCCAACTGGATTCAATAAGATGAGTGTCACAACTCAGTCAAATCCACTAAGCCCTTAACCCTCCTTTACTTCAGATTTTCCTCCCTCTTTAATTTCCCAGTCTTCCTAACACAAGTTCTTTCCCACTAACATTGGCAATAGTAAGGTCTGCAACAAACTGCAAGCCACAGGTACTGTCTTGGGCCACAAGCTAAACACAGTACAGCCATTTGCAGATGACTTAAGAGCAAAGGAGATGCTCCTGCACTAGCAGAACAGCCAGGCTTTGGAGGGCATTGGGTTTTTGACATCTCTCAACTTGATAGATTTTAACACAAGGACCTGTCCATAAACCAGACACCAGTAAGAAGTGATCAGCTCTGCAAGTGCTATTAACTTATGAAAGGCCACAGAGGACTGGAGTAGAGTCAGTCCTCTAGAGAAAATGTCATAGCTGTAACACATAATGGAAAGTCTGAAAGTCCTCTCACCCTTTTCTTATAAATAAAACTAAATTTTAGCTTAAAGAGGCAATAATTCTCTTTGACCTAACTTGACCCCAGAACACATTCATTTTACATCAGGGACTCGCTGTTTTGCCAGACGCAACAGTCAGTAAAGCCCCACTAGCAGTTATTTCTTGACAGCTGAACTAAACTTAAAGCCTGCAGATTAAAAACTCCACTGGTAGGAACTGTTAGCTTAGTGAGTTCATCCATATTTCCCCAGCCAGAGAATCAATTCCTGCTGAATCCAAGCTTCAATTTGAAGTGTTGAGTCTTTTCGGTTGCAAAGATAACCTCAGAAACATGACCAAACAATCTCTTCCCTGGATCTGTGCCGTGCCTGCTTTCCTGACGATGCTGGAAAAAGTAGAGGGAAATTAATGGAATTATTTTGAGTTTCACAACCACCTCCCAGATTCTGAGCAACAGCAGCAAAACCGACACAAGAACAGCTCATCTGCCTCTGCTACAGCTGCCCCCAGGAGTCACCGGAGGCACAGCAGCCTGGTTGCTTGGACAGAAATGGTGTAGGAGAGCCCCAGCTCCCTAAAGCCAGAAAACCCTGGAATACACAGAGCAACGAAATAAAGGCAACAAGAAATTACTTGTTCCTCCCGAAAGCAAAATGGGATTTTGAAGGGGGGAGATAGCACAAGCTACACATTTATCACAGACTTGTGCTAGACAAGCAGCAGCCACTTTTCTAGAACACACAGAGTAAGATACTTACCAAAAAAAAGGGGCTGAAAACACTGGCAACTAAGCTATTAATCTGAAAGTGACAGTTGCAAAACAGTAAAGCTCACGAGCCAGACAGAAATCCCAGCACTGTTCACCACAGCCCAGTGGTTTCACCATCTTTTTTGCTTTACTTCTTGCATAGCAGGACAGACAGAAACCTTGTGCTGAGGCAGGGGGGAGATCTTTAAAGAGGCTTTTCAGTACTTTAACTGTGGCAGAGCACGAGTAAAACTGTAAATGCCTTGACCTTACTATCAGCTACCAAGAAAATAAGTAATTCTTCATTAGACCTTTACTCACACAAATTATTGCATACAATAGATACTCATTTCTTTGTCCAAGTATATCTGATGCATTCAGTCTGCCTTCTCAGTCGTTTGTGCCACCTCCCTACCCCAAATTGTCTGTGGATAAAATTAATGGCAAAAGTAGCATCTAAGGCTGAGTTACCGACTATTAATGAAAAACTGAACTAAAGTAGTTTTTAAATGGATCTTAATGTCACCCTTCTCCCTCGATACTTACCCTAATTTGATATATAGCTCTCGCTAATCACTCTGCAGT
The DNA here is from genome assembly GCA_013398225.1 of Steatornis caripensis. Classification (NCBI taxonomy): domain Eukaryota; kingdom Metazoa; phylum Chordata; class Aves; order Caprimulgiformes; family Steatornithidae; genus Steatornis; species Steatornis caripensis. The sequence continues at coordinate 200,127 of VZSC01003123.1, read as the reverse complement.
TCCAATAACTGAATCTATAGTGTGGGATGCTTCCCTTCAGCCGTATTCACTTTCAATTAAACTTGCTTCTTGGCTTTGGCTGGTTTCCAGACACACAGACGTCATCCAGCAAAGGACTTCCATTTATTTGCTTCCTTGTAAAGTGTCCTGACATCAACAACCTGTGCTTACAAGGACGCAAGGAACTGGACTTGTATTTTTATATTTTACTCCTTACCCATCCCTGTTTTTTTTTTTAAGTGTATTTGGGGACTAAAACCCCGAGATTTTGATAAAAGGCACCACATCAACTACGCTGCACACCACTGTCCTCGATGGCGGGGAAGACGCATGCTGGCTGGCAGGGCGCTGGCTTCCCACGCCCATCCAGATTACTGAGGCCACTTCCCAAGGGACGGAAAACGAGAGGCCCTGCCGCCAGCGTGAGGCCCTGGCCATGGGAAGCCCGATGACAGCAGCTCTCCCCACAGGAGTAGGGAAGCGCCCATGGGCTCCCTGCTCTGGAGCCTGGAAGCCAGGGCCTGGCGGAGGCCGGAATGGAGGCCCATCAGGCCACTCTTCCTTCCTGGAATTCCGGCCCCGCTGGCACAGTGACAGCCTGCCTCCCACCCCATCCCTGCCCCAGGTTTCCCCTTCTCCTAAAAATATCACATTTTCAGCAGGAGTGGCACAACATCGGACGCATGGGATGGGAGAGCTCCTGTGCCAAGCCAACTGCCTCCTCGCAGGGCCCTGGATCGCTGCAGGGCGGCCATGGGGCTTCGCCACCTCCGACCTCTCACCCGCCCCAGCACAAGAGGGTCCCTGGAGCGGGAGCCTTCACCAGCCCCGAGGCTTTGCCAGTCGACAGATCTGCAAAGCCAGGCGCCTGCCTCTGTAGCCGGGATGCGGTACCCAGCAGCCCCAGGCAGCCCGTGACGCACGGCAGGGCCTGCAGGCCCTCCTCTTGGCCACCATTAACGGCAGGAACCCAGCCTCCCCCGGCCAGGCCCACCAGAGGCTCCCCGGGCGGGGAGCCCAGTGACACAGCGAAGACCAGAAAGGAAGGTGATGTCAGATTAATAAAAATAGCCTTCTGCCTTGACCAGAGTTTGAATTGTTTGGAGCAATTAAGGTAGGCGAGCCCACGAGGTGGCCACCAAGACAGAACAGGGCAGTTTTGGGGGAGGCTGTGTCCCTGTCGAACAGAACCCCGGCAAAGCCACCCAAACGTGTTGGTGCAATTTTCTGTATTCAAAATATGTATTTCCTTAACTCCAACCTCCTGGCACTTCTCTTCCGAGAAACCCTATATATACTACAGTAACTGATTGGTATGGCAGAAGCTGCAGAACAGAATACACACAAATATACATCTGCCCAAACCACATAGGAAGATGGTATTTAAACTTTCAGGTCTGTTAAGAAATTCAGTATGCAACAAGTTTACAAATGCACACGCAGGTTTTAAGCTGACAGTACCCGTACGAAGTTACCATACAACTGTCTAATTTTGCAGAAAGCGGACTTTCATATGCAGAAAGCACTTCCACAGCTAAAATGGAAGAGTTAAAATTGAAGTATTTTACAGAAATTCTTTACAACAGTGCAGATTCCTCCCTGACTTTTTTTTTTTTTTAATAATGGAAGTAGCTTTCAGGAGGTCAGAAACAGTTTTCCACCAACTGGGTTTTTCATTTTCCAGATCAGTCAAGGCGTGTTTTCAGTTTCTCAAAGAGATGAGATTTCATTAATTTAGTGTAATTTAAATGTGCAAAACACACACTGTTTTTGGACTACATATGGCAGTATCCTCATACTGCTCCGGGCATAAAGGAAATACAGCCTGCCTCTGCTGGTCCATGACCTGCGCTGGCAACAATAGATCCAGTGCAAGTCAAAGCCCCTGGGAATACTGTACGCAGTGTGACATCTATGATCCAGCAAATACAAGGACACTCTGCATGCACAGAAGTCAATAGCACAGAATATTGATTTCCCTCCTCTTTTAGTAGGCAGAAGCATTTTAATATGGCAGCTCATCTTCACTTCTACTCTTACTCAACAGGAACAGGATAGGGCTCAGAACAAGGCTTTAAAATCCAGCACTGGGGGCACCTTTGGATGCCATATTGTTACATGAGGTTGAGGAAGCATTTCACACATAATTCATGCTAAGCCACTCATTACAGGACAACATGCTCACAGCATGAAAATCCAGCTTGCTCAAACACGACGGCTACAAGCTTTCGCAAGGTGGAGAACTATGGAGTTTTGCCTTAGTAGATGGCTTCATTGCTTCTGCTTTCTCAAAAAACAGGATGGAGAATACGAGAGAGAACAGGACGAGGGAGATGATAGACCTCAGATTCAGAAGGGAAGTCAGTTGATCACAAGCTTCTTGGCTGATTTTATGCGGATATTTAGAGGCTGTTGCTCAAACGCTGAAAGGAAAGAAGAGTACTCCTACTTTCTAGAACAAAATAATAGTTGTTGCATTATCTGTAGAAGACAAGGCTGAAACTAAGTTGTTGGTTGGGTGCAAATAGGCTGTGATATAAAATTAAACCTGCCTTACTTTCAGGGAAATTAGCACAAAAAAGAGGTAGAGGCACAACAGCACATGATTGAGACAAAATCATGCTGTATACCAAGTGCTGCAGGCAAATAGGTGCCAGAGAAATCTTCTGTGCCCTGGACACGCTGGCCTGATTGCATAAGCCACCATAGATAGTTACAGAAATTATTTTCCCAGGTTAGCGTTACAAACCAGCTTCCCTTTCCCTAAAGACATAATTTCTTCGACCAGTCTAGCCAAATGCAGTTTCATCTCTGGGGCACTGCAAGCGCCCGCAGCGGGCTTGCTGGCCCGGGAGAAAGGAGAGAAGCAAGGCGGGCAGGCTGGAGGGACAGAGCTGTAACGGCAAGGGGTTAAAAAGCCTGGCACAGGGAGGAAGCACAGGGCTTGGGGCACAGGGTGAAGAAAAGGCAGGCTTCAGGAGCCTCTCGGCAGCCAGGGCTGGTTCTGATTAAGCCCTCAGGATTGTGGAGCCGCACAGGAAGCGCCGGGGGGGCTGGGGGTCTCAGCCGCCGCCATCCCAAACACACTAGAAATCTTTGTGTTCCAGCAGCACCATCTGGAAACAGTTAGAGAGAAACAACTCCCAGGCCTTCCCTCCCAAAATAAAAAAAAATAATAAATCCACTCTTAAGACCATTAAGGCTGTCCTCTTCATCCCCCTCCTGGAAAGCTCCTCTCCCTGCAACCTCGAGGAACAAAAGGGCATCTATACAAGGGAACGAACCCCCTCGAGTGCTGCAAGGGCAGCTTGCGCAGCACAGCAGCCCCCTCCGCTCACGAAGGACATCCCAAAGTAGCATCACAAGGGACAGAGAAAGACCAAACCCTCCACCTCCGGGGCAGCACACTGCTTCAGAAGCGGTGCTGGTGAAAGAGCATCCATGGCACTATTCACATCTAATAAGACCAATACAGGGAAAACACTGCAGCTCGAATATCCCCAAATGGGAGACGTACACGTTGAGAGCTCNCATCCCAAAGTAGCATCACAAGGGACAGAGAAAGACCAAACCCTCCACCTCCGGGGCAGCACACTGCTTCAGAAGCGGTGCTGGTGAAAGAGCATCCATGGCACTATTCACATCTAATAAGACCAATACAGGGAAAACACTGCAGCTCGAATATCCCCAAACGGGAGACGTACACGTTGAGAGCTCACTCTGAATTTTGGCCGCTTGGAAGCTTCTCATTTCTGTGCCAAAAATCGGCATATGAATGCGTGATAATCCACTCCAGAGGAGATAAATATTCCAGATGCATACCAGAGACTTAATTCTGTTCTTAAGAGAACGGAAAGACCACAATGCAAAGCACATCATCATGGTGATGCTCCCCCGATGCCTCAGAGACATGAAGAATCAGAAGGGCAAAAGAGACTGTATCCAGTCATTTCTAAACCCCGAAGGGCTGCTTCTGACGAGGACTGGGACAGCCCATTAGTGCCTCAGCACATGTTCTGGAGACAAAGAAGGTGTCTGTCTCCAAAATGCTGTTCACTTGTATTTCAAAAGGGAAAAGGAGAGGTCATGACTGTTGAATTTTACCAGAATAAATCATCATGTAACAGTTTATTAGAGAGCTACTCCCCTTGAAAGGGTTGCTATCTCCACGAGGAAGTAAAGCCTGCAGGGCTTTTACCCTTCCCTCCTTGCCTTTACCTTTATTCACTTCTCCCACACACATCAGTATTTTTCAAGGGTTTTCTTCTAATTAGACACCCAAGTGCTACACACTTGCCTACAAAAATGTAGAAACATATCAAAACAAAATCAAAGCTAACCTTTCAACATCCCAATTAAGCAATTACACATTAAAAGTAGCATGACTGATTCCTGCTATAACACAATGACATTCCACTACAGAAAATGCGCCTTTGCTTTTCTTCTTACATTGACCCTGCAACTGAGTGCCATCTCTTCATGGGCCACAGACAGTCTGGATGGGATGCGGCCAGATGCCAAGGCCCTCTATAACCAGAGTGCGATTCATAAAAATAAAAACTGTTTAAATAACAGGTTTTCTCAGCCATTAACCTAGGACTCCTTGGAATGCACTTCTATTATACAAATCTCCTCGCTGCTTCTGTGACGCTAACTACTGCTAAACACAATTGCCCCAAGATGCCAAGCATGGTAGCTGTGGTCTCTCTACTGAAAAAGAGAGAAATCCTGCCTAAGCTACCAGAAATACCCACCCTAGACAAGCTGTCGAGTATGGCAGGCTCATAGCTGATGCCCCAATATAGCCAAATAACTTTTGCTGGAGATATGAAGCATACCCGTGCAGGCAATGATCACAGCTAGAAAGGAGTTAAAACAGGGAGGCAGGGAGCACTAATCAAGGAATCTCCTTCCCTCCGCAAGGAGGAACACCTCCTCTCTGGCAATAGTTTTGAGAGGAGTTTCAGTATGTGCTTTGTTTCGAAATCTTAAGAGAAAGGAAGAAAGACCAGCCCTTCATTTGGAAGGCTGCATCCAAAAAGTCAGGAGAGTGCTCTGCAAAGACAGGAAGATTCAAAACAAAACACCACCCAAGCCAGCTATGGGGACAAAAAGAGGCATTTACAGTAAGTTACTGTTTTCATTTAATTGCGCACAGAACCAAGGCAAGCCACTCTGAAGGCATTTCTAAGAAAGATCATGTTACTGCGGAGAGCAAAATTATCCAGCGAGGTATCTGTAAGTGGTCTGAATTCTTCAGTTTGGCCCAGATGGGAGTGCTAGCCCTGTTTACAAGGGAGAAGCTGCTGCCGCTGCCTGTATTCTACCCAGAAGGGCCAAGAGCTTTATGTACTAACGGAAAAATGAAGTGAGAGACTGCCAGCAGTCTCAGGCATTGGATATTCTTATACTATTGTACATCCTGTGTTTAAATACGGCCATCAACCACAAAAATAAGATTGCAATTAAACAGCAAGAGGTCATAGGAACACATCGGCCCTGTGAAAGGTCAGGACAGCTGCCAGAGATCTTTGCGGTGACTGCAGTATTAAAGCACCAGGCTGCTGCACTCTAGGCACCCAGGAGGCTGCAAGACCTGGGGTCTGCCAAACAGGCAGGAGATAGACACAGTTCTTGCCTGCAGCATCCTGCAAGCCTGCAATGCATTTCTCTCTTTTTACCAGCTTTAGGTTTAGTTAAAGCCCAGGAAGTCCTCAGAAACAGCAGACAACCTCCTTAGAGAGCTTCAGTTCCACCCTATTGTCTTTAGGGATAGCCTGAAACCACTGGGAAAAGACCTCCGTGCCCCCCCAGGAGGTCTCAAAACCCCTGGATTGCACATTCCTGCCAGCACCACACAAAAGCATCAAAGCCTCCTCCCTTCCCTGCCTGCAAGACAATGTAATAAACAAGCCACTCTACCAGCGGTGGAACTAACCGAAACTAGTTCCTCACAGATTGGTACACCCTGCCCCGTGGCTGCTTCCCATCCCAGCCTCCCGCAGCTATAACCACAGCCCCCCTCTCCATGTCCCCCACCATGGTCCCGACAGGCAGAAGGGAGCATATGCCACGGCGCAGCCAGACCCACCCACCCGCCTCCTCCATATGGAGTGTGTAATGCACGAGTCCTGACCGCCTTGCCCTTCATGGGCCACTCGTCTGCGTCTCTCTCCTGCCACACCACCCCATTACCATTTTTCACGAAGCTTTTAGGAAGGCGATAGCATTACAATTCTACCAACTTTTAAATGCGATTGAAATTACCGCTTGGTTTCTAAGTGTGGAGGTGTGGGAAGGGATTGTCACAGCACATTCACCTAAAGCTTGTTTCATTCTCAATTTAGTCTGAAAACCTCTTCTGTGTGCAATCCCTGGAGACTTCTTTGCATTAAGAAGTTACATTTCCCTCCCTGAGCCTACAGATGAAACGCAGAACAGAAGAGATCTAAAAACACTCAGCTCCTGAAATTACAGCATCGTGCATCTTCCTATGCGGCTCATTCAGATGAAGGAAACAAAAAAATGGAGCCACTCTTCCACTGAACACACAAACATCTTAAATTAGGTACAGAGAAACTGGCAGTATAGCAAACTCCTGAACTTGAGCAGACCGAAGGCACCCTGGCAAACAGCAGAGAGGGTCAGTCAAAGCTTCAAACCACGCCAAAGCACCACTTGCCTTTTTTGTTTTATTTCTCAAGGTTTCTTTGTAAATATAGTCAACATTTTTATTCAAAGCACTAGACAGTTGCAGCCCTATAAATTCATTTCTACTCGCTCCTTCCTTCTATATACTTGGTAACAACTACTCAGCCCAAGTACAAAGAGATTAAAACTCAACTCCCTTGAGGCACACAGTGATACAAACCTTCTAAGAGTGAGGTTTTTACGGCCAGATAAAGCCAACCTCAAAAAAAAAAAAAAAAATCACACCACCAAAGGGAATCACCCTGCTTTTTCCTCTACTGCTCCCAAGTGTGCATCCCTACCTTATCTCTTGCACGCGCAGTAGGGATCACAGAAAAACACTGCAAGTCAGATCTGCTTGCTGATCCTCCTGGAAACTAATCCCTCAAAAAGTAGAAGGATTAGCTTCATGAACAAAGGTGGACACTCAAGGCCACGTAATTGCTAAGACCTGTACATGGGAGAGTGTACAACCACATGGCTGGAGTCAGGGAGAAGGCCGGGCTCCTCTTTCAATGAACACACAGTCTTAGGTCAGCTTAAACCAATGATGAAACCACAACAATGCAAGCTTTGCTGACAAGCCTCCTTAGAAACTACCAATCCTTGACCTCCATGCATTTCAGGGCCCTTTACACAGGCATCTTTAGCACTGCTTTAAGATTCAGAGTTTTTCCTCCCTTGAAGAACCGATCACAAGAAACATCAAGCAGTCATCTGAGGCAGCCAATGAAAGTCTTACTTCTGATCACAATTCACAGCTTCCCTTCCTCATACCAAAATGTCTCCAATACTGTATAGCCTAACCAGATACGGGTGACGTTTGCTCATACTTTTCTCCTTTCTTCATCCCTCAGAAGTAGGGAGCAACTCAAGTCTGCTGCTGCTCTACCAAAGACTGGAGCTGCTGAAGTGAGTTTTCACGAGCAAAGAGATGCTCTAGAGATAGTAGGCATCAGTATCCAAAACCCAGCTGTCATGCTTGGTCTGTTACTTATTTATAGAGTTGTGAGAATCCAGGATGGAACAGGCATTTTTAATCAATTAAATCTACTCACACTTGGTAGCTAGTTTTCAGATCAGTAATTCAGGAGAACCTGTAAAAGATACTAATATTTCTTTCTCCACTGAATTTGCATAAACACACAAAGACTCCTGTTTTCAGTGCTTTGGATTTGTGGCCTCCACTGCTTTCAGACAAAAAGCACTGCTCTTTGCTACAGGCCCATACACCGCTGTCACAAAGAGATGCCAAGGATTTGACACAACTAACTGCAGAAGTATTGGCTGACACTGATTCTGGGGAGGACACTGATGGTAGGATGAGGCACGTAGAAGACTTCACCAGTAAGCGTGCTAAAAGGACGCATCCTCTGTCAACACAGCTATCCATATTTTAGAAGCGCTCCTACTTCTCAGTCGGATGCTACAAAGCTTCAATAACAAGATCTGCACACATTCAAGAGCTGAGATACTCTACCCCAGCTTGGAATATGACCTGGCTTTAATGTTTAATGCTTTTACTACCCCAGCTGGACTACAGCACAGTGACAGCGAGAGCACAACACTTCAGCTTTTAGGAAACTCCAAATCACACAGGAACTGGAGCTGACAATTTCACGCCTTGAACCACTGCTGTTCTCCATACAAATGGCTAAGCAGATCTCAGGGTGAATGTTTACACAGGTCATACTGCAAAACATGTTACTCTTTAAGCCAAGGAGCATCACAAACTTAATCAATTCCCAGGAGCGGTAGGCACATGCTTACTCCAAATCCTCTCTCAAAAAAAAAAAAGCAAAACTTTTCTTTTATATTAAAAAAGTGAACAGAAATCTTCAAAAACTAATCTTGAAGGAGCATATATTGCTTTTCCTCAAGAGGACAGGAAAGAACAAACATCACCTTGTTATATTAGTCACATTGCTTAATGCATTACAAGAAAGCACCCAAACAATGATCACAGAAGATAATGTTGTGTGTGTATATAAAATATACATCTGTGCACATATATGACACATATCTATATGTGAACCTGACCAAAACACAAACACAACAGACCCTTAAACTTTCTAGGCAATGACCAACGCCAGTGAAGATTTTGCAGCACTAAAACTGTCACAGAAAGTAAGAGAGGACTGGGCAAGTTGCTGGATTTGCAGTGCATCTTCATAGTGCCAAAAATCAGGTCTTGAGGCACCACCGCTGCTACCACCTGCAGTGTATAAATATTTGTGACAAAACGAAGCCTGTAATCCTCCCGGGTGAAAAACCAAACCTCCCAAATCCCATCCCATATGAAGACAGCATTGCATTAGAGTCTATTGAAAGATAGCGCTGGTACCTGGAAGATTACTTGCAGCTTTAAAGCACCAACAGAAAAAGAAAAAAAATTAAAAGATGCTGGAATTTCACACCGATGCTGCTGCTGCATGGGAAAGCTGTTATCAGCCGCATAGAAAGGCAGATTCAGGACAGAAGGGTTGAGCACATGCAAATCACAGATTGAACGAGATTGCTTCTCCCCCTCACTGCTCTTCAATCAGATCAGGAGGACGAGGGAAAGAGCCAGAAATCTGCTCCTTTCTGGAAATGTCAAAAATCTCCTGGGGGAAGAAAAAAGAGGGGAGGAAGAAGAGCAAGTTTTCCCTTTCTCCTGCTGCCATTACTAAAGCCAAAATGGGTACAAATGAGAAGCCCCAAAACTGAAAATCTCTACAAAGACAATACAAAAGCGTATGGCCCCAAATTCTGGCAGTGGCAATTCTAGCTCTCTCCTGCATCCTACAAGCCACATATTAGCATAAGGCTTAGCTTCTTAACCGAATACATGTTGGCCTCGCCATCATGAGTCCCAGCCCATCAGCTTTTGTATTTACTTCCAGAGACGCCCAATGCTTTGGCCCACAGCAAAAACACTTTTGCAAGCCCTGTGTGCTAATGGGGAAGCGCAGCCCCAGACTTTCTCCTGGTTACTGCATGAACACCACCACCAGCTTCACACCTTTGCAACTTGTTGTCTCCCACTCATCCAACTTTAAAAGCAATAGGAGGAAGCTTGTTTAAGACATTTCCCTCTCCTCTGTTGACAGGGAATACTACACCTCTCCCCGTTCCTGCCTGTGTGACGGACAAAATAGATGACTTTACCCGCTGTTCCCTTCCTTCCAGCCTTTTTGATTCAATAACCAGTCAATGCTCATGGACACATGCAACGATCTAGGCTTTCCTGGAGTTTGTTTTGCGTCTCTCATTGTTTAATCACTTCGAGTCCCCTCTGCTGATTGCTGCAGAGAAGCCACGCAAGTGATATTGCAGCCATCACTTCAGAGGTTAACGGCATACTCCGCTGCTCCAGGCATAAGAGTCAAAGGAGGGAAAAGAAGGACAGCACATCCTTCCTCCCCAGGTTGCCCATCACAGCTCACACACTGCAAACCAAGGCCAAGGAGATGAGCAGTGACTCTAAAAAACTTTGCCTTTGGCTGAGGGGTTGACGTTCAGCAGGAAAAGCTTTCCACTGACCAGCAGAAAGGTTCACCCCTCCGGCATCCAGCATTTACACTGGCGTGAACAGACTGGGTTTCACTCTGGAAGGGAGCTCTGTTTTCTCCAGCACCTGTCAGACTCTAGGGACCCCTTAGCACTTCAGCAAACACTAAAATCCCAGAGGGCTGTAACAGTCCAGGATTTTAAAAGAAAAAAAAAAAAAGCCAGCCCCTGCCACTTTGTACTCAATCACTTACATATCACCTCTACTACAGAAATCAGTTTTTGAGGGAAATTATTGGTCACGATTCTCATTTTGCTCATCAGATACACTAGTTTTTAAATATCAACATAACTACTAAATAAAAACTCAATCTAATGTCAAGGCTGATTTATTCATCAAAATCACCAGAAGGAGATTCTGGACAAAGAGGACGAGACAAAGAAAGAGCTGATTTACATGATCCAATTAGAGGTGAAAAACCACTCCTCTGTGCAGTCAGGAGGAAGACCTGAAACTCCATCCGACCCCATCACTCAGGACCAGGGAGCACTCTGGTCAAAGCAAGCTTCCCCAGGGACCACCCACCTGCTGTAATTGCTTAAAAAGGAAAATAGAGAGGAACAAAGCGGAGGATCAACACAATGAAGATGGCACCAAACATACACCCAGAAGTTCTTGCAAAGAGAAGCAATAATCTCCTCCAAAACTATAAAACGCACCTTTGGTAGCTTTTATGAGTTGTGATAATGTGAACAGTAGAGATCTTTCAAACATTTAACAAAAATATATCCATATTAGTAAGACTAACATCATAGGCAAATGGGAAATGGTTTCCATTAGAAGAATAAAGGAAACATTTTCTCTTGAAAAATGTGAAACATGACTGCTTTTTAGCACAACCATCCCTGAAAACTCGAGATGTGGAAAAAAGAACCTCAAATTGTGTGTAAAAAGTAAGGATGCAGTTTACAGAGAAATCCATGCCACAGAGACAAAATACAGATAGGATACAATACCACATACGGATAGATGGTAGAAAAAGATCAGGACCCGGGAGCCCAGGCTGACTTTAGCACAGTTGCAAGGCAGAGACAGATATAAACACATGCAAACCTGCCAACAACCCTTCCAGCAGCGAAAGGGCTGGCGCCCACCTACACCATGGACAGAAAGACAGTGGGGCAACCCAGTCTCACCGACCCGCAGCTACAAAACTCCAGGTTGAGCCTGGTGTGGGAGGCCAGCCCCCACCCCAGCCCTGCTCCCCCCAACACACAAGGCGCAGGGTGCCCCCGGGCAGGAATGGCAATGAATTCATCAGCAGGTGCTGGCAGGGTGCCCCGACACAGGGAATTCAATAGGAACAGTGGGCCGAGGAAGAGTGAATAATTTAGGCACTCCGCTCACTTACATTGCATCGAGGAAAGATGAAGCCAGCTCGCATGGCCTTCAGCCACCCCACGTGCTTACGTTCGGGGTCAAAATGGGAAGACGGGATGCAAGCACTATGCAGGTGATCAAGCTCCACGCTGACCAGGTAAGCCGTTGGCTCGCCGAACTGTGAGACGCTGGCAGGAGCCAGCCAGCCCTGCCTGCCCTTGCCACCAGCGCGAGCAGAGCGCAGACCCGCTACACAGCGCCGCTTGTTCCCCTCGCACACAGCTCCCTGTGTCCCGCAGAGAAGGAAAAGCCACCGGGAGGGTCATGTGCTGCCCATCAGCCCGGCTCCCAAAGCTCACAGCAGAAGAGGATGGAGGCTAATCTCTCGCAACCTCCGCTCTGCCCTAGGAAAGGCTAGCGTTAGTCTATCAAAAATAGGAAAAGCTGGGAGGGGGCAGGGCAAGGGCAGGAAGAGGGATAAGGGAAGACAATAAAAAAGTGTTGGGGATATGAAAAATCTTAACCTTCAAAGCAACAGGGTTATTGACTCAAAATTGCATCGTGCAGCAGAGGAAATAGCTTTTAGAAAAAATCTTCTGTGCCGGTTAGTAATGTCTACTGACAGCCAGCAGCACACAGAAACACCAGGGCGAGTCTCCATCTCCTCCACTCAGACTGAGAACAGACACTGATTACAACTCAACACACTCCAGAAATATAATTTCTTCTTGCCACCACTGGGAACAGGAAAACCTCAAGAAGGGCAGAAAGTATCTCTGGGTTTCTTTCCTCCCCTTTCCACAAAAACACATCTAATGCTAAAGCTGTTCTGCCAGACCTCAAGTCTTGAGGCCAGAAGAGACCTGGAAGATGAACTCAATGTTCTGAGTGCTCCCATTTTTAAGGCATGCCTCCCCCAGCACATGCTGCAACACGGCAAAAATGCTTCCAGCACATAATGAGCATGCTTCCCTCCTCCTCCAGCCCCGCAGTCAGCTTTGCCCTGACACCAGGTACCCCACGTTATCCCACCAGCTGGAATAAAAGCATGCCGAATCAGCCAGGGCATGAACAAACAGTGGTTACAGCAGCCGACGGCAAGACGCACAGCCTTGCCACGTACCAGGCAGCTGATAACAGCACTGAGTCAGTCCTCACCATGAGGAGTTCTCCCCATCGTTTCTGCTCTCAAGGATTTTCCAACCAACTCATTTGGGGCCGAGCATTTGATATGGCAGCAGCGCCAGCACTGTCCCAGCGAGTTGTGCTTCTCAGGCATCACACTGCGGCTCAGACATGCTCAAGCAAGCAGCGTGTGTGATGGCACCGTATAAGGCTAAGCAGATGGAGGTAGATCAGGTCCACTGTGCTCAGCAGGAGCCTCGGGGGGTGGGGGGGTGGAAATCTCATTTGCTACCTACTTCTTTTCCTGCACAGGCAGACGGACAGAGCAAGACATCTCCAGCACAGATGTCTGTCCCATTACAGATCTCCCTTGGGCCTGCCAGGACTTACGACTGTAGTTCAGCAGACAAAGAATCCCAAACAGAACATGAAGCCTCAAGTAAATCCTTGCAAGCCTGGGCTCCAGCAGCAGCTTCTTTATCTTCACTGCATTTTTTGTATTTTTAAAATTTTTTTGGCACTCTGCTGATCGTCACAAAGGCAATGTTTGGAATGTACAAACCTGCACCAAAAACTGCGCAGAGAGAAAACCTTAACAAATGTATTTTAGTTGAATACAAACTTAGTACACAGATCAAGCCTTCTGACACTTCAGATCATACTGTACAAACACCTGCAAACCGGTAGCTCTTCCCTTGTAAACAGAGGTGGGACAAGAGAGAGGGGGGAGAAGAGTATGAAGTCCCTCTCAGTCTAAATCTCTCATTCCTTTTAACGAACAGGAATTACTGCATCATTAGATTTAGTGGTAGTACTTAAATCAGATTTGGCGAAAGGAAAATAAAGCGATTGACTCCTGACATTTGCAACTTCGAGTATATTATTAGACCAGCTCCTCCATTTATATTTAGTACACCCGTAAAGAAAACAGTAGTCTCTAATTAAACAGATGCAGCATAATCTCTGCTGAGGGATCAAACGCACCAGAAACCTCCCCCTTCCGGGTGCCACAGCTCCCTGGGAAGTCGGGCTCTCACATGCTGCAGAAACCATCCCAGCTGAGTGAGTCACCGCTGCTATCCCAAAGGGGCACAATCTGAAGGGCAGCTGGAAACAGCTCCTGGGAGATCAACCGAAACAGGCAGAGAAATTCAGACAACATCCCAACCGTGCCTGCTCTAAGAAGATTGTTTTATTCTTCTCACTTGGCCTGGACCACAAGCTTCACACTCATGCCTCCTAGGACTGTCTTCGATCTCCATCAAAGGGGATCACAATCATCATTTGAGCTTCACTGACACCAGGGTGGACTCCAGAAGCCAGAATAAATTTGTGTGACATGCCTCTTGGTGGCCAGGGAGGGCCTCCTGGAAGAGCTCCTGTGCAGCGAGGTCTCAGGCCATTTCCTAGCACAATGGAAAAGGAAAGCAGCGGAAATTGGAGGGGACAGAGGGTTGCGATTTGGGGGTGCAGGGCTCTGTCACACACTGCCAACGCAGTTGTTGGTATCCCTGAGTTTTTACAGAAGCTGCAAACTTACAGCTCTCATCTACTTCCCCAACTCAAATCTTTCAAGGCATTTATTGATTTCATGCAAGCTTCTCACTATAAAACGTTCCCTGTTTTTCTCATGTTTGCGTTTGGCACAAACAGTGCTGGCACTGCCTGGGCATGCACTGCCCAAATTCAGTGAAAAAAGATGAAGGATGCAATTTCCCTCTAGCTTTAAATTCACTATGAAAAGCATGAAAACACAGCATCTGCCACATGACCACAGGACACCTGCAGATACACTGGGGTCTACACACAGGTCCATAATCAAAATGTTTTGGCCTTTCACTGGCACAGCAGCACCCAAGAACCAGCAAAGCATCCTGAAACATAACTGACCGCAATTTTCATAACCGATCTTCCTCACTCCAAGAAAACTGGAGTTATTTTATATCGTGACCTTCAATCTACAGGAAACGGCAAAGTAAGAGCCGGGAAGGAATATTCACAGAGAGGAAACAGCTGGAAAGGGGTCAGATGAGTATCTTCAATGTGTATAAACTTTTCCAGCTCCCTATTTCAGTTCCTGGGCCAGCTGAGAGCCACTGAGCAGCACCATGCTGCGCCCAGCTGCAAATGTGAATCTCAACCCCGAGATTCCCTTGACAATCAAAGGAAGGGTGGGAATATCTCAATGAGCCTGCCCAGAAGGTAGAAATACGGCACATTTGGCCAAAACTCATTACAGGGCATCTCCGGCCTTTCTCTCCTCTGCTGCTTGCTCACTGTGACAGCTGATCTATCAGTCACACAGCTCAGCAGCAAGCAGTCGCCTGTCCCCCCCTGCCCACACCCTCCCCACATGCTCCCCAGCATGCAGCAGTAATTGCCTTTCCCATTAGCCCACAGCAACAACAGCTGCCATGGCAACCAGCAATGATTTTAATAAGTTTGGTCTGTTTTCAAGGGCAGCACACGCGTGCCGGCACATGAGTGCATTGCGGACACACGCCGAGAGGAAGGAGGCCCTGCCATTGGCTACAAAGGCAGAGTTGAAAACGTGGTTAATCAGAGAAACTGCAGGTAAACAAACGTTTATCCCCCTCCTCTGCAGGAGGAGAGGACAACCACTCACTCCTCACGCAGAGCTCGTGCGAGAGAGGTCGACAGCAGTGCAGTGGTACTAAACATGCAAAGGGCTCTCTCCTTGCAAGAGCTGCAGATGCTGCCCAGGTGACAGAAGCGACATGCAGCTGCACTGTGGGTACAGCATGCCATGTCAACATACATGCTGCTGCTCTCGGCACCGGAGAAACAGCAAGCACTTGACACTACCTTCCCTCTCAAAGGGACAGCAGAGGTAACCCAGCTTCTTCAATAGCTTTTCTTCCTACAGTACTACCCGAGATTTCTCTCAGGTCATTCCCTGAGTCTCCCCAAGCTCCAGAAAGTCAACATGCAGTTACTGGTTTTTTTTAAAAAAAAAAAAAAAAAGCATTGAGAAAAGTTTTGCTATCATTGCTGCACACACACACATAGAGAAATACTGCTGATTTACTGCTTTACTTTAGCCCCCCAACATCTGGGGTTACCTGTCACAGTTTCAGCTACAAGTATCTCCCCTCCTCCCAACTGCATCCACAGGCAGGACCTTCCTGGCACCTGTGCCCTTCCAGCATGCCACAGCCCCCCAAGACACCCCAACTCCCCAAGCAGCTGCTGGTGCCCTGTGTCCCTTGCTCCCAGCACCACGGCACAGAGGTCAGGCCTGCAGTCCCTCCAGATAATCTGCAGATCAGTTTACCATGGAAGATGCAGTTGCTGCACACCAAGAGCAAAGATGTGCATTATGGATATACTGCTCCAACACCTGGCAGGATCCAAAAATCAAGGTCCCACATCCTTCCTCAAACAAACAGTGGGTTCGCAAGCTGTCCCCTCTTTTTAAATATGACTTAGCAGGCAGACAGCCACAACATCCACCACAGTGGAGTCAGCTGGATTTAGCGATAAACTCCTTCTCGTTGGCATTCCTCATTTTCCGTCAGATCACAAAAAAGAAACTTGGAGTCAAATGAAGAACAGAGGGAAAGGATCACTTCTTTCAGCAGCTGTTTACCATCAGACCAGCTTAGCCTCGAGGTACGGTTTAACACCACGCACGCCAACACAGGGAGTCACTACACAGGGGCTGTGGTGCCTACTGTATAGATACCCCATGGACACAAGCCCTTGATGGTCCAGAGCAAAAGGGTGTTATCAATCAGACCAACCTAGGTGTTGGGTTAGGTGGCCTAACACTGCTTAAACCAGTAGTACTGATACAACATTTGCAAAGAATAAATTTAATACCACTATTTTTTTTTTTTCAAAAGCCTTTTGAAAGTTTGGCTTAATCAGCTGTTTGTCATCTCGTCATCAGCTGCTATAAAAGGACACTTTCTGCTATGCAAACTGCACCAATACCTGTAAACTCCACCTAAAAAATATGAAGAAAACAGACAAGAAAAGCAAGCATGGTATGGTGAAACCCAAATTTCCAAATCAGCTGCAAGGCTAAGCACACAGTATCATCTCACTCTCACAAGGTACGCAGACATGGAGAGAGGGCATTAAAAAAAAAAAAAAGAGAGAAAAGAAATCTGTATGTTTTCAACCATACCACGTAGTTTGCACAAGCCTAAAGAAAATATGAAACATCTCTAACAACAGGATGCAGATCCATATATGTATTTAATTTTAAGTGGATTTTGGTGCTAGGGAACGATGCTGTAATTAAAATGCTGCAGAGCGTACCTTCTGTTAACACAGCAAGCTGATGCAGCGCAAGATGGTAGCAGCGTGCAGCTCACCATGCTTTCCCAACACCCTCGAAGGACCATCCTTAGATGGAGAGGGCAGCAACTAAGCAAGGAGGCCACCTAGTTAAAACTAAGGGAGAAAGGATGGCCCACTGAACCCACCGCTATGAGATTTCTGCTCCTCCACAGGTGATCTGGTGGAGTTGTTTCATTCCTCTCTGCATTACCTCACACCACATTTTTCTTCCTAACATGAATGCTATGCAATTACATGCATTAGGATTTAAGAAAAGCTCAAAACCATGATAACAGAGGCTAGGCTAAAGAATAGAGGGATATTTAACTGCTAAAAAACAAGGATTAAATCTATAAACAGGAACCAAGAGATCTGTTTTGATTCCTGTAATGCTGTCTGCCTTGAACAAACTCTGTGGATACATCAGTCTCTGGCTAGCCCATATGTGCCAAAAAAAGTCACACCACCTAACTCACTCGTGTGACTGAGCCACGCTGGAAGTGGTGCAGGAAAAGGACTTCTGGGAACCTTCTCTATTACCTTCATGTGACATCTGAGCTGTGACTGTGAACCTCTCCCCCAAGCAATAACACTACTTCATTTTGCTGTACATCCTCACTTTCCAAGCAGCATGTGAAAATGATGCTCCATCCTTGCCAGATTCATTGCTGCCCAGGGGGTTAAATACAGCAGCAATGAATTGACCAGGCTTGTTAATTTAATTCAGCTACATGGGAAATCTGTAAACAGAAGCAGAAGCCATGACAATATTATCAAAGGGCTCTGAACACAGCACTGTATAATTTGCTTTTGGTTATCACTGCTAACCATGCAAGGAAGAATAAATTTTCCTACTGGACATTTTACATTTTTACAGTTCAAGTTCTTCCAGGTAAGAAGAAAGTTTCCTACAGGCACATCGTTTTTTCTACCCAGCCAATTAGCTTCACGCATAACATGCTGAATTAGCATCCCACAAGACGCACTACCAGCAACTCCAACCCAGGGCTAATTTAACGGTAGCTGGAGGTAAAAGTCTCCCTCCAGTCACTGGGGAAGGCAGCACCACCTGCCCTGGCTCCGCTGGATCAGAGCAGCCTTTCGGAGATGAGTGGTACCACATCCCATCCTCCCTTCCCACTGCAATCTTATTTCCACAGTGCATCTGTTCGAATACGGTCCGTACAAAATGCATTGTAATTTTTCCTAGCAACTTCATGGTTGCCTCCATGACCAGCACTATGCAGTAACCATCCACAGATAAGCAGATCCAACAGCCTCCATGGCCCAGGAAGATCCATACGAGACAGAAAAATACTTACCAAGAAGTCAAAGAAGTGACCTATTAAGAAGTTCTCCACTACTTGGTGTGATTGTTTTCATCATCAAAATCCTGCCCAGGAAATCAGAGGCAGAGAAAGCCTTACAATGGTAGGAATTCACCCATGGAAGGGGAACAATACCACATGTTTACTCCTGCCCAAAGGGCCCAGAGATTTAGGGACTGTCTTTAAAATCCTACTCTGGAAACAAAAGCAAAAATTTCTAATCCCAGAACCAACTAGTCAAGTCTACAAAGCTCTGAATCACAGAATCACAGACTGGTGGGGGTTGGAAGATACCACTGGAGATCCCCCAGTCCAAACCCCCTGCTAACGCAGGTGCCCCCAGAGCAGGGTGCACAGGAACACATCCAGGCGGGTTTTGAATCTCTCCAGACAAGGAGACTCCACAGCCTCCCTGGGCAGCCTGTGCCAGGGCTCTGTCACCCTCACACTAAAGAAGCTCCTCCTCATGTTCAGCTGGAACTGCCTGTGCTCCAGTTTGTGCCCGTTGCCCCTTGGCCTATCGCTGGGTGCCACCAAAAAGAGCCTGGCCCCATCCTCTTGACACCCGCCCTTCAGATATCAATATGCATTCATGAGATCCCCTCTCAGTCCTCTCTTCTCCAGGCTGAACAGACCCAG
>VZSC01003123.1:79047-180545 GCA_013398225.1 Steatornis caripensis | reverse complement strand
GCTGAATGGCAGCACAGCCTTACGGTGAGTCAGCCACTCCCCACAGCTTTGTATCATCAGCAAACTTGCTGAGGGATGCTCTGTCCCTTCATGTAGGTCGTTGATGAGTATGTTGGACAGGGCTGGACCCAGCACCGACCTCTGGGGAACACCGCTGGTCACAGGCTTCCAACTAGACTGCACCACTGATTACAACCCGCTGAGCTCTGCCATTCAGCCAGAATCTCAATTGCAAACTCCCAAGAATTCAGGCATCAAGAAATTGGTGACCCAGAATAAGAAACTGCTCAGGAGAACAGACATAAAAATTGTATTTCAGACTAACCCTGAGGATCAAGCAAACCACACAAGCCAAACAAAACACTTGATACTACTGTGCCATCAAGGCTAGTCCGTTTGTCCACTGTACTACACCTTTTCCAGAGTACTTGCATCATCTCTTTATCAAGCACCAAATCCAAGAGAAGCAACACCACATGATGCCTTACAATAGATACGGGAGCCCAAGCAGAGATTTTATGCTTGGAGATAAACAGAGTTCATCATAGAGGAGCTTGCTAACACCTTGTCAGCAACAGTGACAAAACAGCTGAGACCAGGCACCTTCGAAAATTTCAGTGCACACAGGAGACAAAACCACCCATCTCCTGCAACACCTCCCAAGGATGGTCTGGGACAGGCTGGTCTCGGCTTTCGGCAGACTGTCACCATGTTCACGTCATGGCCAGATGATCCCCCTTGTTCTGAGGGGACAGGACCGTTCTCTCCAATCTGCCTGCATCACCCACTCCAACAAATACTAAAACCTGACAGAAACAGGAATATTAGTATCATAGGAGACCTAGTGAAGCACTATGCGTTCTCCATCTGCATGCTAAAATATGCAGACTGGCTAGTCTCTTCCCTATACATAGAGATGCCTCAGACCTTCAGATGCCAGCATGATAACAAAGGAGAACCAGATCACCAAAGGTGAAAAATAGTGGCTGATACAGGAAGGATGGAACAAATACAGAAAGGATGAACAAATGCTATATCAAATGCTGCACTCCAAAGCAAGCCAATCTCCCTATCAAACTCCAACAGAGCTGCCAAACTCTGCCCCACATAGCTACCAAGACTGTAAGCTACTTCTATGGTAAATGCCTGCAGTAATCACGAGTTCCAAAAATGAAACAAATGCCAAGCTAAAAAAAAAAAAACCACACCAAACACACAACGCAAAAACTATCTTCCTGTTTTCACTGGAAAGGTCATGCCTATTTAAGGAAACCTTCCCAAGTAACATGGACATGCTTCATCTACATCCATCAACTAACAGCCCAGAGTTAAGCATAACCAAAAAATTCCTAGTCCTTAAAGTAGCCGTGGTCCAAGCTGCGAATCCATGTCCTGGCATGCAAAGCAGTCACAAATACCTGATACCACTCAAGATGAAAACATCAACTCATTGACCAGCAGAGGAGGAATCCTCACTCACCCCTTTAAGCACTGAATAATAGGAGGAAAACACACACGAAAAAAGTCTCACAGCATCGCCATCTACTCCAGTCAACACCTTCCCCATGGGAAACACTCATCCCTGGGAGAACCTATACATTGTTCAGAGTCTGGCTGAGATATGCTCAAGTATGTTCTCAACCCCATAGACAGACAGGTTTCAGGACAGAACATGAAACACCAAGAATTCCTACTGGTGCTAACTTGTGATTTACTGACAGAGAGAAGTTATTTTTCTGAATCTGCAGTATTAGGCACTGACCACATGATGCTCCTGCTGACAGAAGACAGAGGAGATCAGGCAGGTGGTGAAATGCAGCAAGCCTTTTCTGAAGGATGCAGTCAGTGGACAGAGGCACACACAAAAAACCCAGACCTAATTACAAGCATCATTTCAACTTCCTGGCATAGCCACACACGGGCATATATATAGACACATATTGGTCAGACAACATACACTCAAATGCCAGTCTCAGTCACCACATCCAAGTCCAGTTCTCGGACAAGACTAACTCACAGGTTAGAAGTGGGCACTGGAAGAAGGGGTGGACAGACTACAAAGAGTTAAGTCCCGCCATAACCCTCTTTATCTGAAAAGCAACATCCACAGTTGGTACCTTTCCTTTTTTAGTTCCCTCCTCTTCTGTGAAGCTTTTTCCAGCTCATGGCTGATGCTTAACCATCACACAAACAGCACTGTTGACAAATGCCACCATCACGTCCTGCTGAATCCATCCCACCCTGGCAAATGACGGCCCTGCCTCCCTCCACTAGTTGTGACTGTGACCTCTCAGCCCAGCTCTCACAATATGAGGCACCTGGCATGCAGACCACCACTCTTAGGGAAATCTAACTAGCCCAGGAAGTCAGAAGTTTCCACAAAGTGCTTAGATATAAAGGTCATATAGAGAAAAAACTGTTAGATCCAGCTGGTGACATTAGCAGATGCCAGGTCTCCACTGGATTCATGTGAGCACTGGAGAGGCCGCCAGCCTCAGCTCCTCCCCTCACTTCAAGGCAACAAGAGTTCCTAGAACACACACTGAAGCACAAAAGCGGCATTGCCAGGTTGGTCTTTATCTCCTCTTGGGAAAAAGCAGTGGGATGGGGTGGGTTTTCCTCCTCTACAGCTTTATACTACTTCCAGTGTCGTAGCCTGGACAATACTGGCAACAAGATAGGGCGTCCAGTCCAAAACCCTGGTCTTGTTCTTCAGGGCTCTCCGCAGATGACAAAGCCCCAGCCATACAGCACACTTCCAGCCCCACCTTTTCTCAGCACTCTACTCAGCTAAGAACAGAACTGAACACCCATGCAGAAGCAATAAAAAGCAGGTCGTTATGGGCTGCATCGGGACGCGTTATGCCACAAGCAAAAGGAAGGAGATACCAAGTCCACGAGCACCCAAGTACTTTTCAGCCAAGACACCTGAATCCCACGTAGGAGGACTGTTTTGCAGCCCAAACGTGTCACAAAACCTCCCCAGCAAAACTTGCCTGTGCTTGCCTCCCTCTCCTCTCCACAAACCCCACAAGAGACCTGTGACCCCAGCAAGCGGAACAGTTGCCAGTCCCCACACAGCCAGCACAGGGACCAGGTTGGGTGCCAGCCCCTGCCTTTCCTGTCCACACAGCAGCTTTCTGCTTGCTAACAGACCGAAGCATGCTTTTAACCCAAAAGGCAAGGTAGCTACCTTCTCTCCTAAAATTGCATTTTGATTGCAAAAGTCAAGGGCTGTTGACTAAAAAACACCAGTTACAGCTACCCATGCAACTTCCACTCTGCTTCCTCATGTGCAGGGATGTTACAACAAATCAGGCTTATGTGCTATTTTTTCCTGACTCCCGCTTCATTCAAGCCTAGGAAGTGTTACATTCTGAGAAGAAAAAACAGCTGCAGAAACCGAAAGGTATGTGGTTTTGTAGTTAAACACATGCAATACCCCTTCTACTTAAAAGGTTAGACTTCAAACTTCATCTTCCAAGTAAAGTTTCGCTACAATGATGACGAAGTTATTTAATTCAAGCTTTTCCACTGTTTTTTTAAGACAACATCACTTTACATTTGCCCAACATGACACACTTAAGGATGAGCCTGTGGAAGTGCTAGGTATTCATGTATACAGTGGAAGTTATAGAGAGCTGTAGATCAAGGATTTAAACATTACCAAAACCCCACCAGCTACAACAAAAAATACAAATAAAAAATAAATCAGGTTCCAAGTGTCAATGGGATTTTTGCAGAACTGGTCTTATCACCAGCACCTCCATTCCCCATTTCTACAATAAGAGATAATACACCTTTTCTACCTCTCAGGTAAACTGCAAAAATAAGATCATTAGTAGCTGTGAAGCACCCACACTACAGTGGTGAGTACCGAAGAAGACACCATTAAAAATGAACAGTTCTGTATTCAGTGCAAGGTTTACATTATCTGCAGTAAACTCAGTTTGGGGTCACACATGAGACTAAAAGGAAGAAATGAAATATCAAACAGCTCTTCAGTCCAAAGCCTGACCCCACACCCATTTTAACTGATACCAAAACTCCCGGCTAGATTTAATAGCATCTCAGCGAGCGTTATCCATTCAATGCACTTACGGAGATGAAGTCATCTCTAAAACCACAAAATGTATGACCACATAATTAAGACCTCACATGGTACTTTCTTATCACATCCTCCTGCTGGGCACTTGCCAGGTACGAGCTCTTGCCCCTACCATGCATTAAACCTCCCCTGGTCGCAGCTTGCTGCAGCCCTGGTTCTCATTCTGGCACGCTCTCTCTCTCCTCATCCCTTTGCATGGAGGAGACAGTGCCCAGCAGCTTTGGACACCCCAGGACAAACACCAACTCCCACAGCACTGCCACAGCATAACACACCTGGAGCACTGAGGGTGTTCCATGTTTTCACACACTTCAACTTCCACTCCTGGACAAAACAAATAACAGGATGGGCAGGAGCTTCAGAACTCAACTGATGTCTCCTGCAGGCTGCCCAAGAGACATTCAGATCCTGGCAAACTAGCCAAAGTGATGCATACACTTTACTGCCTCAGTTTCCTCCACAATCCGGATCATTCCTGAGGCCGACATCACATGAACTCCTGCTTCCCGCTCTCATACATCACACCAACCCCAGAACATCAGCCCATACCACGCTGCCAGCTTCCACCTCCTTCAGTATGCCCCACGGTTCAATCTACTGCAGCAACATCACAGCCTAAGTTTCCTTCCCCGAACAAAACTTTCGGACCTCCGCAGGCAGAGTGGCTAGTCCCATTCATGGGAGTAGAAGCAGCAACACTTATGTCTTTAATCCCAGGAACCACCCCAGGTCACTCCAAAGATGAGCTTTGAGAACTAGTAACTACAAGCAAGGAGAAGCACCTACAAAACACAGTCCATCCTAGTCCAGCTTCGCTCCAAGGCTACACAGGGCTTTTAACAGGAAACAAGGATAGAAAAGAGGCCTCTGATGGACCTTCTCTCCAGGACAGGACAGTAAGCGTAATGGAGAAGCCCTTTAATGCACACATTTCCCCTCATTTCTTCTTCCCACAAAAAGGAAGCAAAGCCACAGAACAGAATAAAAACAAAAAGCCAGGCAGAGATGGCTCAGGAGCACCATCTCACAGCAGCTGCTCTCAGTCACGCCTGGCTACGCTGCCTGCAGCACCAGGACCCCAGGGAGAAGACGCCCAGCCCCACAGCAGGTCTGAGCCCAGCCTTTCCCCAACCTCACCCACCCAAGGCGGGTGAGCAAGCTGGAGGAAAGGCGACCTTCCCACCATTCTCTGTGCAAGGGAACAGCAACCGCAAGCAGCAAATTACAGGCCTAGAATCCCAGCTACAGCCTCTCCTCAGCCCACGCAGCACTAAATCAAGGCTTTTAAGCAACGCTTTGGTGGGATTTTCTTCCCAAGCATCGCCCCCAACAGTGACAACCACCCCAAGTGTCTGCAAGAATCTCCTACACAAAGAGCAGGGGAAAAGCTGTACAGAAAGCGTCAGCTATAAGAGCACGCTGTGGTCCCTTGAAGAAACCTGAGCTGGATCCAGATCCCAGGGCCTCAAAGGCCTCTAGGGAGAATATTTTGATATTTGCAACACACGGAAATGCCACATAAGGTTCCTTTAATAGAGGGGCTAAAGAAGCAAATTCAGCTACGTACAGCCAGAGGGTAAGAAGTGCTGGCATGTTGTGGGTATTTTGCCCCTCTTAAATGGTGCAAGTTTTTCTCCATCTCTACGCTAATACTTGCATTATTGCTGAGGCAATTATGAGCAGATAAAACCCCAAGAAACTCATACAAAAAAGGCAACAATTGCTTCATGCTCTTTGAAACAAGCATCCAATCTTCCCGCACAACGAACTCTCCTAGACAAAGGCAAACACAAGCAACAGCTCCTGGAACGCATAGTTGCTTCAAAAACACGCCAGGCCAAATCCCACTGTCCTACCCAAGAGATGCAAGTAAAAGATCTCATGACCTCTTTTCTAATCAGTATGAATCACAAGCACACTCTGCCCAGACTCCAAAGGTTAGGAGGTGGCAATGGTATAGCTGACTGAACACCAATGTCGCACCAACTGAGCTGGCAGAAACTGCCAAAGTTTCCTGCTCTGCCCAAACAGATGCTGGATCCAGCTCAAGTTCAGCTGTTGCCCCTCATTAAACAAGGTGGCTTTTGTATACAACCTTTCCTACTTTGCGGCTACTTAAATACATCAGATCACCGCTAACGAGTTAGCATCCCATTTCCTTCAGTCCAGCAAGAGCTGCTAGGGGTGGTTTCGACAGATGCTGTATGTACATGTGATGAGCCAAATGACACAGAGACCAGAACAGTTCACAAGCCCCTTTGCAAACACCTTGGAAATCCTCCAGGACAGAGAATGTAGTTTAGAAACTTCAACCTACGACAGGCCCTTCTCAGCAAAGCCCAGCAGACAGCAAAGTTTTCCTGCAGGAGGGGTGCCCAGGCATGGCTCAGTGGGACAGCTCGGCGAGCCCTGACAAGGAGCACTGTGGGTCAGCATGGTGGCACGGTCCAAGCCTGGTGAGGACTGTTTCATACAGCCCCAGCTATCACTGGGCTTGTCTCCTACAAACATCTGAAATTCAACCTGGAAAGAAAGAGGTGCGCTCAGGAAAGTGAAGCAGAGGGAGGGGGAAGCATTCTGGGGAAAATCCATACACATCTTTCAAACTAGCATTTTGCTGAATTTAGAAAAGATTGCTCGCAAAATTAAATTTACTGGAGAGCAAAGACAGTTAAGGCCCAAAATGCAGTCAAGCAGCTCTAATCCCTAAAGATCGGGATTATCTCATGACAGCTACACTCCAGCATCCACTCAATACCACTGTAAAATGTAGATCCACAGAATGCTTCAATGAACCAGAACTCGTTACTTCTAATTGATTCTCTCACTTCACTTCTGGATGCTCCTCTGATCCCTCAGCCACCGCATTTCAAAAGCACACACACACAGAAGGT
Organism: Steatornis caripensis; assembly: GCA_013398225.1. Classification (NCBI taxonomy): domain Eukaryota; kingdom Metazoa; phylum Chordata; class Aves; order Caprimulgiformes; family Steatornithidae; genus Steatornis; species Steatornis caripensis. The sequence continues at coordinate 173,543 of VZSC01003123.1, read as the reverse complement.
CACATAATATCAGAGATGGGCAAATAAAATAAGAGGTTTCCAGCCAACCAAAACACCTGCCCTCCTCTTTCGCTTCGTGTGAAAACTAAGGTTTGCCCCGCACCACAAGGCAAGTCAGCAGCGTAGAGTGATAGGTTTTAAAACATCTTCAAACAGTGTGACCCCTAACATTTTCCAAGGGGCAGAGGTTCCTGTGCAGCAAACCAAAAGCTGCTAGCAACAGGCTTTATTCTTCCAAGCTAACAGGGGTATGTCCTTCAGTAACAGTCTCCAGTGGCACACAGACCACACACAGAATCCAGTTCAGGTCCGTCTCAACTTCAGTTTGGCTTCACCACCACTAGTGCAAATGAAGCAGTTAGTTTATTTTATTTTATTTGACTGCTGCCTCCTTTGCATCTCCTACTTTCTGGTATTCCTGCTGCCACCAGCCGCACTGCAGCAGGGCTGCTGAAAGCCCTCAGTGCAGCCACGATAAAGCACGAAGCTAACAGCTGCTAAACCCTCGGTGACCAGCACTTGTTTGAGCTAAGTCTTGAAAACAGAGGTGTGAACCCCCGATGCAAAAGGGCAAGGTGAGAGCCCTGCTTGCTAGGTCATTGGGAGGAAAAGCCAACATAGGGTATTTCAGAGGACGTGCCTGGGAGAGAAGCACACTGCTCTGAACTGAGCTAGGTAAGCAACCTTTTCAAAATGCAAGCGAGAGCCCAGGCTTTCTGCAAAATGCCAGCGCACTCATGTTTCTAAATGGGAATTCTCAAAAGGAAAAATAAAAAGCGTATGTCTACAGCTGGTACACATACGCAGAAGGAAACCATCTTCAGTAGAGCCAGACCTCTGTTCAGCTTCCAACCTCACCACTGCAGCCATCACCTTTAAACACAAACCTCTGAAATCCAAAGAGAAATACCAACAGAGCCTGGAGGGGTACTTAAGCATCCAGAATACTTTACTTGGGCTTTCCATTTTCCTGAATATGGGAAGAAAAGAGCCAACGTTAAAGTGCTCTCAACATCTCAAAAATCCCAACTTTCATTCTGTTTGCCAAACATTTTCTTTGAACTGGAGATTTTCTAAGTCTTCCCAGACCTAACTCATAACGCTCAAATATTTTAAAAAACCAAAGGACAAAAACAAACAGAGAAATCACAACAAACTTAGAGGTGATTCATTATGTCTCATCACATCAGCAATAGTCTGTCCAAACAGCATCCCAGGAAACTTCACCCTGGATCCAAGGCAGGGGGCAGCTTCTAAAAACTGGAACTTTATTTCTTTTCTACAATACCTTGTATCCCCAGTATTGCTCCGTATCTCTTTATGAAGACCGCCATGCCATGAATAATGAGAGGGAGAAAAAAGGTAACCTGGTTACACAGCTTTTCCACGATTTACTGGTATGAGATGTTCTCATCTGTAAGATTTGAAAAATACAGATTTCCATAGAGTCCCACATAGCACAAAAGCTGTTATTCACTGGCCCCTTCTCGATTACAGTCCCAGTCAGTCTTCTTACTCGTAAAACCCAAACCTGTCTTTGGAAATTATCAGCTGACTGACTTCTTGCCCCCCTCTGAAGCACCACAAACAGGCCATAGTTTGAACAAGGCCACTGGTTGTCATGAAGCATCAGCAATGTCGCCGCCCTCCCCTTTCTGTGTTTCTGCCGTTTAAGGTTTCCAGTCTTCATGCTGGAAGGAGTCAAGCTGGTAGAGGGTGTTACAGACCACCTCCTGGCTCGCGGCGGGAAGAGAAACCATGGACTTTCATGTGGAGCTAAGACTTATCATCTATGACATCATTACTTAGTCACAGGGGACTGATCTCAACACCACTAGTCATCTTTACACAGACATGCCTGAATGACAACACAGAGTCACCACTCATCGCTGCCACTAAAAGTTTACGTGGACTGGATAAGGCGTAGACCACAGCTGCATCAACTGTCTTCCCTGACCAGTCGGCCATGCTCACAGTTGCAGAAGGGTAATTCCCCCAAATACTCAGGGACACTGAGCACACAAGTCATTCATGAAGGACGAACAAAGACCAGCTCTGTTCACACCTTGCATCTAATTCCAACCACATATTACCCCCCGTATTGTTTTAATTCACTAACCAGCCTAGATCCCGTAAAAAAGTTAAATCAAAATTCAGCTCAAGGACCAAATGAGGAGTTGATTAACTCATTCAACCCCATGCAAAGCAACCGGAAGATATTTTAATAGCTTTCTTCAGCAGTGTGAGCTGGCTCGTATACCTCTAGCACCTCGACAGGGAAGACAAAAACACAGTACTCTGGAATTACATCCTTGCCTGCAGCTCCAAAGAGAAAGAAGGGACACTTCCCAGCTAGCCACACCATTTCTTGTCTTTCATCATGCGAGGAATGGAGAAGGGGAGAGATTATTGCAAGGGTACTTTCCCTTCCATCTGTGCAGCAGTCAACCTCTTCTGACTAGCAGCAAATACAGCTGCATCAACAACTGCATTTCGGTACAGTTTCGTAAGTGACTTAAGCCAATATAACTTTCTTTTTTTTTTTTCTCCCGTCTGTTAGGGACTATTTTTACCCAGATCAGCAAGCTGATCCAAACAATTCAACTCAACCAAGACAGCAAACAGAGAGCAAGCTAGTTCCTAGCTACAGTTACAGTTAAAAACGAGCAGTACCTTTGGGGCCCTTCACTTCCAGAGCTTACAAACTTATCCAAATACTTCCAGGAGACATTCCTGGCCGGTCGCGTTTGATTTTTGCCACTTATGGACCAGAGGGAACTAAAAAGCAGCAGTTTGTGCTGGACCTTTTCTTCCCATGCCACGATTAACTGAAATGCATCCCAGAAGCAGATAGCAGCCATGATCCGATTTGTCCCAATCCCAACTCAAGCAGCTTTACACCACCCTCCTAACGAGATCAGCACTGGCCAAACACCATTTATCCGGCCTGATCGGAGATGGATTAGATAATGAAACCCTAACTGCATAAGCTGTCTGAGCACGCTGGCCTGAGACAGCAGAAAACAAAAAAGCCCAGTAAATTCAAGGGTTACTTTAAGCTTTAAGGCACACTTTGCGCCAAGCTCTTGATAACTAGCGACTATCTTATCTTCCTATAGGCTAGTTTTTATATTTCATGATAATAGAGTCAAAAAGAAAGCTATTAGTTTTACAGTTGCATTAGTAATTTCTATAGCTAAATTATTTATTTCTGCATTACAAGCCGTGTTCATATCCTGAGCCATCGGTAGCTAGAAGCAAAGAAGAAACCGTGGTGAGCGGGGCACCCCAGGATTCCTCGCTATCAGCCCAGAGACACGAGGTCACCAAGTTTACACAGCAACAGCCTGTGGCTCTGGAACAGGAAGTAGAAAATTGACAGGATCTGCAGGAAAAACAAGGTACAACAGTCGCTGGTGTTATTTCCAGCTTCCAGAAAGCCTCTAGTACATATGAGAGGAGAAAAAAATAAAAAAAAATTTTTCAAAGAATAGCCTCTTTATTCCTCTTGTAAGCATTACATACAGTCAAACACAGAAAATTCACTAAAAAGAATCAGTTACTCTAAAATAAGGTAGTTCAAAAGAACACACTATCTCAACAGAAACCCTCGTGAAAGGCAATGTTGTATTTTGACTTTTAGGTAAAAGGATATTCAATTTCCCAAACATTAAAGAACACATTTTTCCTAGCTCTGACGTTATTTGTAAGTTTGCCTTCAAATTTGGTATTTCTTGCTTACAACAATGAGAAGATTCTCCAAATAAACAAACCACACTCTTTAACAGTAAAAAAAGGCAAGGGAAACTTCTGGACTTAATGGTATGTATGTGTGCACACATACATACATAATATATGTTTATTTTCATCTTTTATCTTGAAAAGATTGAAAAATCTTTTCCATATATATACACATGGAAAGATTAAAATTACCCTAAGAATACCAAGTAACTACAATATTGGGGTCCCAGTCTGAATAGTTATACCGACTATAAACACATTTAACTTTAAAATTGGACTCTCCTACTTGCACTTCTCCACGTAATTTCTCCACTGTTTGCCAGCGTTTGATATGGAAACAAAACCCAACTTTCGGCTAAGATCCACAATTAATCCCTACTACCATTACCACCAGTAGCACACGTTGCTGTGCACACCCGCTGTCGTAGCCCCATAGTTGAATTCTGCAATCTCAGTAACTTGTATTCTTCATTGAAGAGATAAGAAAACACTTTAATCGGTGTAAATATAGAGGGGAGCCTTCTATGTATACAGAAATTGTACTCGTTTGCAGCAAAAAAATAAAATTTTAAGACCGTTTTGTTAAACCAGTTCAAGTCCCTTCCTGGGCAATCCTCAGTTGAACCACCACTGGTTTACATCAACACCAATCAGTTTAACCACTAACTGCAGGTAAACTAGTGCATCTTCTGTAACTACGCAGGACCTATGCCTCAGTTCGACTCTAAAGAGCTGGAAGAATTTCATGTCACCACGTTCATGAACTCATTCATAATTCCAAGCAAGACACAACGTATAAGCACTCCTTCCATGCTGAGCATCTTTCTTCTTGCAATTATACACATTGTATGAGTCATACTTGACACCTACGTGTGGGAGAATATACTACTTCAAGGAATAAAAGAGCATGGCACGGTTTTCACTGGCCCTTGTGGGAGCACAAGCAGCAGCACTCGGGTGCGAAGCTCCAGCCTACACCATCACGCTGGGGAAAAAGCGATGCTGTAAGGTGGAGAGACCACCACGAAAGGCTGAGCATCAGACAGAACCACAAACGAAAACCCTCCTGCTGCAAGCTTTTTAATAAAAAAATAAAATCTTGAGCATGCAAACTGGGGAGAGCCTAGGAAATAAAAAGTGAAGATTGTTGGCCAGCATTCAGCATCTAGAGGAGAAGCACACTGGAGGGGACAGCACGCTCCCCTTGGAAACTACGGGCAGCGCTTACCAACCCAAGGAAAGGCAAGAGGAGAAACAAGTTCAGATGAATAAATCACGCTGCTTCCAAAGAGTGCCGATATACTTGTCACAAGAAATAGAAGCAAAGAGGCCAGCGCAACTGCCATAATAAAACAACCCTGTACAACAGCCAGACAAAGGAAAGCAGGAATACCTTGGCAGCATCACCCCACAAACACAAAAGTGAACGCACCTGGGAAAAGCGCCGTTTTGGGGGCTATCAAAACGCGCCGGCAGAAGACGACAGGAACGCGGGATCCTCTTGGCAGCCCCCGTGCCAAGCTGGAAGGCGCCAACACGGCGCCCCACGACCCCCTTCTCCCTTCCCAGGCAGCACCTGGGCTCTCTCCCGACGGTTTTACGAGACCCAAGGCGGCGCGGGTAAACCACCGCCGGCCCCTAAAGCCCTGCCGGTGCCCCCGGCCCAGCCCCGCCACCCGCGGCCTCCCAAGGATCCCCGGCAGGGCGGCGGGCGCAGAACGGAGGTGCCCGGAGCGCCGGCCCCAGCGGCGGCTCCCCGCGGGCCGCGGCCCCGCTGCCGCCCCACGTGCCGGGCTGCGCCCCGGGAGCCGCCCGCCTCGGCCGGGGAGCGCCGGGCAGGAGACCCGCCCCCCGCCGCTACTCCCGGCGGGGGGAAAGGCCACACGCCCGAAGCAACGCACCGAGTCCCGCAAACCGAAATTAAACGCGGCCCGCCCCGGCCGCCCCGCTGCCGCTGAGCCCCGGTGCGGGAGAAGCAGCGAGGGCCCGCCCGGCCCGGCCCTGCCCGCTACCTGCATGCCGCCGCCGTCGGCCTCCGCCTCTGTCCGCAGCCGCTTGCTGTGGCCGCCCTCGGCACCGTCCCCACCAGGCATGGGCTGCTCCAGCTCCGGCTCCCGCTTCACGCCGCGGGCAGCCCCCCCGCCGCCGCCGCCGCCGGCCAGGAGCTGCGGCTGTGNCTGCTTCCATCATCTACACATGATGTCTCATCCTCCTGACCAGCTCCGTTGTGTCCTCACAGCCTCCCACAGCTTTGCCCCTCTCCTTTCCAGTGGATTCCGTCTCTCTGCTAAGCTGGTCAGGGGAGGTTTAGTGACGAGGCCGCGCCGAAGGCGCTGTGGTTTGGGGCGACGGAGCGCGGTGGGTGCGGGACCCCTGGCGGCGCTGGGGCAGTCAGGCCGGCCGTGGGGCCGTGTGCCTGCTCCTCTCCCCACGACGCGGGGCTGCCTTTCGGGGTGGGGGTCCGGCGGCTCTGCCTGCGAGGAGCGGTGCTGAGCTGAGGCGAATCCGGGGTGAGGGCTGCTGGCTCCGTCCCCTGCTTCAGGAGCATCCATCCGGCTGCTGGGATGCGCTGCCCAGCTCGGAACGTGATGGGGCCCCCGCTCAGCACAACCTGCCGTCACTCACTGCATGTGTCTTTTCCGGCCTTTTCCAGGCTTCCTCCGTGCTCTTCTGGGCAGCTCACTCCAGGGCTCATCTCACAGCCCCAGTCTGCTTCTGATTTCTTAATAAAGGGGCTGATCTGATTTCCTGTTCCTAACAACCTCCATGGGCTTCTCCTGCATTGTTATTTATAACCCCTCCTTTGTTCTGCTGCCGATGACTTCCAACCAGACAGAGCTGCTAGTCTTCGAAAACTTGAACCCTGTTTGTCAGCCCTTTTGTATGCCTCCACATTTTTGATCTCAGGAAACAAATTTGGAATGCTCAACTGAAACGTGAAGTTGATTTTGCTTCTCAGCTGCTGTCTGGTAGCACCGAGGACGATGTCTGCTCTAGAATGAGGAATGCACGGGCAGCCTGCACTGTCCTGAAAGGAGTCTGGAAGCCACGGCAACTTGATGAAGAACTGATCTGCAGATCATAATACAAATCTACAGTTGGCTTTATTACGGGATGGGAATGGCAGTCTTCCTCCACCTGCCAACGCTTTGGAGGAAAAGGAGAAAAACAGTAATGGAGATGGTTGCTGTGAGTCAACGCACACCAGAGGAAGCCCTTCTTGACTTCTGGAATATCCCCGTGTGTAACAAAGCCTGTGGACCAGGTTATCTGTGTGCCTTTACACATCTGCTGATCTTCACGAAATGACAGAGCCTTTGGTTTTGAGTGACAGTTACAACACACAACTCCAGTCTTTCCTTACACCACATTTTTTCCTGATCCAAAAATAGTTTTCGAGGCTACATTAAAAGCTATTTTAAGTGGTATGTTTTGTGCTGAGGTGCCAGCTTGTCTCCTCCACTGACGGGGAAAAAAATCTCTTTTATTCAAAATGGTTCCAAACCCCCGTGGAGCAGCAGGCACCCAGAGGACAGTTACATGCCGCTTGCCCACCAAGGGTAAACACGTCTCATCCGTCTTGACTGGGTTTGATAAAAGGAGCCAGACTGTCAAACAACTTTGAAGGAATGTGTTACAGTCCACTGTTGGTTTGAAAAGTAGCCGAGATTCTTGTGACTGGGATGCTACTCGCTCAGAGAAAAGCAGCATTTCTGCATTTGCCTTCCTCCTAAGTTTAATGAGGGGATCCAGATGGAGGTTTAAGATATTGCCCATGAGGCACTGCAGAAGGCTTAAACCTGAAGACAAGTTAGGAGTAAACGGTTTGAAGACCAATCTGTGTGTGCACTTCAGAGTGCTCGTCTCGCTGTGATCTAGGCATCTGTCTGATACTCCCCTCGAGGGATATCGAGAGGAGCTGCTCTACAGTTCCCAGCCTCCATTTTTCTCCTCATCTTCCCCTAACCCCATTTCCACCATCTCCTGCCATGCAGGTGCCAAAGCTGCTGCCAGTTCCCCCTTGCACCCTGCATTCCCATGGCTGGCGGTGCTGTAGGCAGGTCCCTCGGCGAGGTGTTTTCAGCTGGCCATGGTCTGCAGCCTGGACCACTGCAGAGCACAGAGCACCCTCAGTGGTTGTGCGGGTGAAAAGAGCTGAGGCAGGGTACTGCGTCCTCCCTACCAAACTGACCTGCAGTTGCAGCTGCCATGCTCTGTGCTATCATTTGCTCTCTGTCTTTACTGCAGTGATATCTCACATTATTTCTTTGGCACTTTCCATTTCCACTTAAAAAAGCTTGATGAATTAATCTTCAGTGTGCTTGTGGGATAGGTATTATCTCCATTTAACACAAGGGATGTGAGGCATTCCTGAAGTCACAAAACAGCTTTTGAGCTGGGACTACAATCTTAATCCGTTGATTTCCTTTCACACAACCCAGCTGCCTTTTAGGTATTTGTATGTGACATCTGAGACATACTAAACAGACAGCTGACTCCTCTGTTAACCCTTCCACTGCTGCACAGTGCTCTTGCCAAAGGCTGTGTGCCATGATTTTATGGACGAGTTTGCAGAGTGCTCACCAGTGCTTTGCCTTTGACAGCTCAGCGAGAGGCACCTATGACAGAACCACAGAATCACAGACTGGTACGGCTTGGAAGGGCCCTCTGGAGATCCCCCAGTCCAAACCCCTGCTAACGCAGGTGCCCCCAGAGCAGGGTGCACAGGAACACATCCAGGCGGGTTTTGAATCTCTCCAGACAAGGAGACTCCACAGCCTCCCTGGGCAGCCTGTGCCAGGGCTCTGTCACCCTCACACTAAAGAAGCTCCTCCTCATGTTCAGCTGGAACTGCCTGTGCTCCAGTTTGTGCCCGTTGCCCCTTGTCCTGTTGCTGGGCACCACCGAAAAGAGCCTGGCCCCATCCTCTTGACACCCGCCCTTCAGATATTTACAAGCATTGATGAGATCTCCTCTCAGTCCTCTCTTCTCCAGGCTGAACAGACCCAGGTCTCTCAGCCTTTCCTCATAAGAGAGATGCTCCAGTCCCCTCATCATTTCTGTAGCCCTCCGCTGGACTCTCTCCAGTAGTTCCCTGTCTCTCTTGTACTGGGGAGCCCACAACTGGACACAGCACTCCAGGTGTGGCCTCACCAGGGCAGAGTACAGGGGGAGGATCACTTCCCTCGACCTGCTGGCCACACTCTTCTTAATGCACCCCAGGACACCATTGGCCTTCCTGGCCACAAGGGCACATTGCTGGCTCACTGTGAGGCTGTTGTCCACCAGCACTCTCAGGTCCTTCTCCACAGAGCTGCTGTGCAGGTCAGCCCCCAGCCTGTACTGGTGCATGGGGTTGTTCCTCCCCAGGTGCAGGTCCCTACACTTGCCCTGGTTGAATGTCATCAGTTTCCTCTCCGCCCAACTCTCCAGCTTGTCCAGGTCATGCTGAATGGCAGCACAGGCTTCCGGTGAAGAAACATTATCTTTCCAGAGAGCTCTCAGAAGCTGATATGAAGAATACATCTTTCTGAACCGATTCATGTATTTTAGAGTGAAGTTGTGAGGGTTTTTCCCACCTCCATAAAGACACCTTCTGAATGGATTCCTTGAAGGAACATGTGCTGGTGCTCCCACTGGGCTGGAGATCTGGTGGCATTGTGACACCAGGTGTGAAATGTCTATGGAAGTACAAAGGGCTGGGTCCCACGACGTGCTCGGATGGAGCAGAGGCAATGACTCATGCAGGTTCTAAGGCACAGGCGTGAAGTGAGGCACAAACTCGGCTATTAATCTTTGACTCGAAGGCATAGAAATCATTAGGAGACAGTTCAAAGCAAATCTCTCTTCACCACCACAACTGAGAACGGTATCTTGCTGCTTCCATCATCTACACATGATGTCTCATCCTCCTGACCAGCTCCGTTGTGTCCTCACAGCCTCCCACAGCTTTGCCCCTCTCCTTTCCAGTGGATTCCGTCTCTCTGCTAAGCTGGTCAGGGGAGGTTTAGTGGCTTGCCCAACCCTGCTCATTCCTGCTGTTTCTGTCCTGCCAGCCAAGCTCCTGGAGCCAAACGGTCTTCCTCCTGACAGCAGTACTCCCACAGGTAATGAAGTGCCGCCAAAGCAAAGTTTGAGCCTGCACTTTGGTCGTGGTTTTGCAGGAAGCGGTGATGGAGCTTTCCATAGCAATGAGCGTGGGTAGATGTTTCTCCTTGCTTATCTAGGGCCAGCCCTTTGCTACAAAATTTTATTAACAGAAGCTGCCTTTTCTTGTCACTGATTAGCACACAGACAAAAATACATAACCTAAGTCAACAAAATCCAAAGACCTTATCACCTGACTTAACCCATCTGCCGGAAGGATGCCAGTCCCCAAGCAGGAGGCCAATATTGATATGTCACTCTGATGCAAGGGTGCTGGCAGCTGTCAGTCAGTGGGTCAACACTCACAATGCACCCGGTCTTTTCCCAGTGCCACCTCTTGCAATGAGGACACCTGCCTTCAGCAAACACCACCGAGTACCTCAGTGCTCCGGCAAAGCAGCAATGTCAACAGCTGGGAATCAACAAGGGAGCTCAGAGCAAAACTTTCCTGACTTGTTTTCCTGCTGGCTTCAAACATCACTGCAGTGCATTTATCGTCAGTAATTGCTGCTTGGTCTGTGGTTCTGTGGGGTATCGTCGTGTGCAAATGTTGTGCCGTTTCAGGTACAGCGATGCTGCTAAAGCAGTATGACACCTGCGGTGCAGATGCAGTTAGCTGCGTATATGCCGTTAGCATAAAAATGCTGTCTGCCTGCACTGCTTATGCGTGGAAGGATGGGGGATAAAGTAGGTCCTTCAGCATTTCTAATATGAAGCGGCCTCCCACTATATCCCCCAAAATGCATAATAATAGGAAATTTTGCAAAGAGCATGTCTGGGAAACGAAAGGTCTTTTTGCTTTCCTGTTGAGACGGCAGGGCCGAGCAACTCAAGGTAATAGCGTGAGCCACAGAGGCGCCACAGGGAGTGTCATGGGCACGCAGACCAGAAGAGAAAAACATTGGCTCTGCCCCACCCTCTGGGTGCCAGAGATCAAGAAACGGGGAAATACCTGGTATTTATTCCCCTCCGCTGCCTGTCATGAGTCAACCAGAAGTTGTTAGAGGCTGGAGTCTACGTCAATGGGCCAGCAGTGACTGCTGCCAATGCGGTCCTCCGGTATCCTTGCTGGAGCCACAGCCCCGGCATAAATACATCCCTGGCTGTGTCTCTGAAGTACCTCGGGGCTGTGCCACCCTCTCCTCTCTCAGGCGCGAATCTGTAGCAGCCGAGTGGCGGTGACATTGCTCTTCAGCCTGCATGGGCACACAGACAAACAGACCGTACAGATCATTTGCAACTGCTCGTTTCCAAATAGGCTGGAGGCTGCTCGAGAAGGGCGAACGCCCCACCGGAGGCAGGGTTCATTCACGGTGTAACAGGCAGACGGAGCAAAGGACAAAGCAAAACACCCGCTGTGGTGGCTGGGCACATCACGCAAACAGAATGAGTGTTACCACGTAACTCCCATTCGTTTTCAGTGAAGCACTCTGTCTGTTAGGGCCCCTTAGCTACCACTCCGTTTACTACGCGGCTGATCTCTGGAATCGAGGCTGATTCTTTCTCCCTAATCAGTTTCATAGAATCATAGAATTTATTGAAAAGCATCTCAAAGTGCATTGTTATACACAAAATGCCAAACTAAGCTGGTTCTTAACACGATTCAACTAGCAAGAGGAGCCGTCTCCCAGGGCAGAGAATAGCTTGCAGATATTTTCCCTGTATCACCTTTCACTTCCGTGACTGATGCAGGGATAAAGAAAGGGGTGTGCGGTTGAAGCAGGCCCACACCCTGATGTTTCCCAGCTGTTCGAGCCTTCCCTTGAGAGGGCACCGTCTGTGCAAATTACAACAGCATGAATTACGCCTCGGGATCCAAGCCACAGGAGTGTTTCCAGGATTGCTCTAGCTTCTCGCTATTCCAAACATTTTGCAGGCCCCTCCTCTGCTGCTGCTAAAGTTTTAGCTCTTTGTGTCCTCTGCGCTCGCAGAGTTTTCCGTTTCCATTCCTCATTTTTTCCTTGGTCTCAACTTTCAACTGAAATTTCCACGTGTCCTGTTGTACTTATTCAACTTTCCAGATCACAACACATACATTATAGATGACTCCACCTGCTGGCTATTCCGCAGTCCAGCATTCGTATCAGAGGGGCTATGAGGCACGTACTACTTACTCATCTAAATATGGTCACAAAATCTTGGCCTCATATTGTATGTTTTCTGCAAAAGATAATCAGTTTTGCTTTGCATAGAAAAGTGCTATGTGAATTCATGATAGCATCGTGTCAATAAGCGCTTGCAATCCGATTTTACCCTTTCACGATGCTGTTTGCTGCTGATACAGCACATTTTTCAAATAAGATTTGAAAACATGCTTTTTTTTTTTTATGTGATTTCCCCACTCTAGAAATAGTTGCGGCCTCTTGAGCTTCAGATCCAAATTAGAAAATGGCGATAAAGCACAATACGTATTCTACGTACGAGCCAAGAGGATATTTTCAAAGTTAGGCAAACCCCAGTTTGTAACGAAAATCCCTCGTACGTGCTACATCTGCATAAATACTAAGAGTTAGCATCAAAACCCAATGCGTGCCTGGACACAGAGCCAGCTAGGTCAAGAGAACTGACTCTGCGAGAGCGCGAAGAAATCCTTTTCTTGTGATTCAGCGTGACATTTAAGCACTTGCTTAACTTTAAGCATGAGAAATATCATTGCAATCAATGAGGTTATTGACACAAATCTGGACAAGGCGAGTACTCTGCTGCTGGGCTGAGCCTGGACTGTGCCTGGTGTGCATGGCCAGAGCGGCTGTGCGAGTTGCAGGCAGGGCAAGCTGCCTACATCTGTCTCGGAACATGTCCGTCTGCCCTGCCGATTGCCAGTGCTCTCTTATCTCCAAGAAAATGGAATTATTTCAAATGCAATTTGTAGCCTCCGCTGAAAAAAAGGCTAACCCTCTCTCCCGGAATCATCCAAAATCCAGACAACACATAATCCACTACAGGAAACATAACCGCCTAATGCAATTTTATAGGCGGCTGGAGGGTGCCAAGTTTGCTAGCCCAGACAATAGGTTGCGGATTTCTCTGTGGAAAACAAAAAGAAACTAAAAAAAAGAAAAGGGGGGGGGGGCAGGTAGGTAGGGCTGGGCTGCAGCTCTTCTGGGTGCTCCTCAAACCTTGGGAACTTCAGCTGTGGCTACTGGCAAGAAGGGGCCGCTAATCCCGCGGTCTGCAGCAATCAGAAACACAGCCATATTTAGTCATGTTTTCCAGCCCCTTCTCCTATTCCTGCCTGCTGAACAGACGTTTGGAAAATGAGCAGGGCTGCAAATTCAAACCAAAATAAAACGTTACCAGCCTGTGAAAAATTCAGACGGGGATATCCACAGTCCTGTGAAGCTGATGATAAAACCATGGTGGAAATCCCTGCCTGAGTGACACTGGAGCTGGCTGGGGCCACCAGCCCTGCGCCGTAGGGGCCAGCCAACCCAGAGATGGGCTGGCTGGCCGTATGACTCAGGATTACCACCGCGTGCTGGCCCCACTCCCTCCCAAGGCTCGCCTCAGGCTTTATTAATACCACTTATCTTCACATAAGTTGCGCTGAGACGGAGTTAAGGTGGTTTGGGTAACATGGGTTAAATACGGAATGGGAAAATTGCCATAGTCTCCCAAGTACGTGCTGTACATTCACGCAATTTGGGGCAAAGGGGAAAGCTGGAGGGAATCTGAGCGTATTCTTCAGCGGTGGGGATGCACAGGTAGGGCACCTATATAAATGTAATTGCAGCACCGGGATATAACGGTGCTGTTCTGGAGGATTCACTTTAGTTTTATCGCCTGGACTCGCTTACGCTGATTCTTAAAGACAGAGTATCTTTTTTTACCCCCTTGATTGCTATTCTCCAGCCATCAGCCTCTTTGGGTGCCTCAGCTGTATGTCACTGACCTTAACACGCTTACCAAAGACACTTTGTATTTGACCTCAGCACTGAGTTTCCTCAGTTTGCAGTATGTATTTAGAGGTTAATTACAATATTCATGTAATGGCCTTTACCCTGCATAACATCCACACTCTGCTTAATGCAAACTTACACACATGCGTTTGTACACACTCATATAGAAACTTGTACATAGATATGTGCGCGCGCGCACACACACACACACACACACACACACACGTAAGGCTTTAAGAAAGCCTCGGTGCTGCTATTTTCTACTCCTTGCAGGGGGCTGCTTCATGCACGCAGGCTGCTTGCCTCTCACTGCTGCCTCTCCCAGGGCCCCCATGTCCTCCAGCTGCCCATCCTGCCAAGAGCAGGATGCTCTGACCCCTGCCACCATGCAGGTGCCAGATGCTGAGTCCCAAGAGAGCCCCTCAGCTCCTGCTGTTAGAAGGTCGCTAGGGATCTGGGGGAACATCCTCGACTTGCACCATCCTCTGCAGCTCCCTGCTGGCCTGGAGCAGTGGGAACCCCAGCCTGGACGCACGGGTGGGTGGGCGATGTCTGCCCTCTCTGCAGCTCCCTCACCAACATCCCTGTGTCTGACCCAGCAGGCCAGCCCCTTGGATGTTGCTTCCCCCGCTGCATCCCTCAGTCCTCTGCTTTTGTGGTTTTTCTTTTCTTCCTCTTTCCTGCAGCAGGAACTTTCCCCTGGGAGCGATTAGTAGGGGAAGGGAGATGAGGAGAAACAAGAGCCAGAGGTTCAGATCGTGAACAGGCACGAACTCACCCCTCCACTGCCAAAACCTCGCTGAAGGCTCCAGAGCTACAAGGAGCGTGAGCCTACAAGCCGAGGGCTCACTGCCCTGCCTTTGCTCAGCCCTCTTCTTCCCCAGCATACACCGAGATCTCTGCAGCGTACCCAAAATCCCTGCTCATGCTGCCCATGGCCATCCTGTGTCACTGAGCCCAGAGCCCGGCTAGCACAGTCATCACTCCAGGTAATCCCTTTCATAAATTGATCGAGCTCCAACTAAAACCACTGTTAAAGCAGTTTTCAGCTCCTCTACTTCTGCAGGGCAGCTGCTTTAGAATCAGTTTACAGCCAAGCTCTCCATTTACTATAAAGCTATTACCAAGCCATTGCTTGGTTTTGAAGAAGATCACCTCATGCTGTCAGCTCTGTGCTGCGATGAAATGCCAACTCAGGTGTCACAGCACCAAACCAGTCAGAAACAGGCCAAAAAAATATTGGTAGCTGAAATAAACTTGCCCCGTGTGCTTTAGCAGTCATGGGCTAGCTGAGAGGCATGGGATCCCCAGCCCTCAGAAACAAACCTCTGCTGCAGCGTGCAGCCGGTAATCACATTTCATCCCGGTGCAGACAAATTCCTTCTGCACTTCCTCTGTGCCGCTGAGCGCAGCACGCCCGCCCAGGAGAGCGGATTATAATCAAGCTCAGCGGGGCTCATAATCAACACAGGTAAGTACACATCGTGTCTTGCTGCGCTTCAGAAATAAATAAGGCAACCCCTTCTCGCCTGCTGCATCGTTGATAATTCATCCCCTTCCTCCAGTTTTCAACCCACAAGAAATCTTCTGCTGAAACCATTCTTCATTAGTTTTCTGAGATAATGAATTTTTAAATCCATCCCAGTCCATCAGTCACAGCTGGTATTCTCCATCCACAATTTCCACATCATCCTCTAAGGCTGTAATTTAGCGGTAGGACCTTACCACATCCACACGTTCCCAAATTTTACCTGACAGCTTCTGCGTAAGCTTATGCCCAGCTGCAGCCATGGGCATGAGCATTTGCTAAAGGCAGTTTTAATATTTTCACTACTGGTCTTTCTCCCATCAATGTTTGTTTATCTCTTTTTTTTTTTTTTTAGGGGACAGAAGTTCAAATTGCAAAGCAGGAATTGCCACGAGCACTTCATATTTTCTGTGAAATGTTGCGCTATGACTGGTTCTGGCATCAAAGCATTTGCTGGGTAGTTCAGAGATGAGAGGAAAGGATTAAAAAAGGGGGGGGGAAAGAAAAAAGAAAAAGATAAGAGACAGTAAATACTTTATCTACTCACAGCTCAGCAAAACCAGAAAGCAGTAGCATCAAAACCACACGAGAGTAGTCACTATCCTGACGCGGTAGCTGCCTGGGTTAGCGAGAAGGGGTGTGCTGGTTGCAACCAGGGAGAAGAAAAGGCAGCACTCAAAAGCTAAGCAGGTAAGGGGAACAAATTGTGTCGAAGCAAAATCTTCATTTCTGTGCAACCCATCACTGCTGCTCAGTTTGCTCTCACCTGGCGACTTAAACCTGATGGGTTCGCCCTGCTCTGTGCACAGATGGGTCCCCGGTTTCAGTCATGTGAGGAGCGACGCACAGCTGGTAGACCTGGGAGCAGCGTGGCTGTTATCGTCCCCAATGGTGGGATGGTTGTAATAAAGCCTTTACTCCCAGCTTAAACAAGAGCCCAAGTGTCTCATTTTTAGTAATGTTAGTGGGGTTACCTGCCCGCATGGAGGCAGGGGCTCCGTTAGGCAGGCCGGAGGGTTGCTGGGGCCAGCTGGAGGGATGTCTGGGAGTCTCTTAGCTGTGCTGGAGGAAGCTGAGTACAGAAGGGAGTTGTGGGGTCTTCTGGTTGGCCCCGGGCTGAGTCAAAGTCCTACCTGCCTGCTACAACTCACAGGGAACGCTCTGTGCCTTGGGGGGACGGGTCTGTTTGAAGCTCAAGTTGAGAGAAAGCGCGTGAGCAGGGTGCAAGCGCGGCCCATGGGGCTGTTGGTGCTGGGAGGGACTCGTCCAGGCACTCGGCCATACAGCAGACCTCAGCCCCATGCTTCGCCTGCTGCAGGGAATACCGGGAAGCGTGGCCAAAGTTGTGTTGCACCCTTTGCGCCGTATATGCCTGACCCGTAGGCAGGGTTTCCTGCCTCTGAAATGCACCTACCCCAGAGACACGGGCACAGGGCTCAACCCCGCACCCCTGCAAGCTGGACTGCGGCCAAGAGGCGCCCTGTGGGCTCACAGCTAGACACATCTCACCTCCCACAGCACGGCCGTGCCTCTGCCACGGTCAGAAGGAGAGCACGGGCCTTTTCAGCCCCGTCTCTTCCCACTGCAGTGCCTGCTGCAGGGTGTTTCCTTCCTCTGCTCCAGCGACCAGGAAAGGCTTTGTTCAACAGGGGAAACTGGAGGCAGCTGCCCACAGCAGCGCTCCTGCGCACACACTACTTGCCAATGGAGAAGTGGGTCTGGGGAAGCTCCTGCCAGCATCGCCCGATCGCCCCCCCGACTTCAGGGCATCTGCCTTGCCTGCAAATATAGATTATCCTTCCTAAGAGACAAAGGAGCCCAGCTCATGCTTTTTGTTTGGTATGAATGGCTCGTGATGGTTTATTTTAATCGTCTTGCAGCTTTTAATAGTTCACAGTGGTGTCATGAGGCAGCCTCTCCTGCTGGGCGAGCCATGGGTACTGCAGCCCTACGGAGAACAGGCATCCCATGGCACATCTCATACAGCTGCTAGGGGGATGCTGAGGGAAGATTTTGTAGGACTGCTCTGTCAGAGCCTGGACAGCTGAGCAGGGAAAAGCTGCTCTGTCCACCCAGAGGACCAAGACCTTGAAATTTGGCTTTGGAGAGAGGATATTTCCAGACAATCCTGTGCTGTAATACTGGGATGCAGCTCTGCCCGGGCTGTGCCCCATGTCCATGCAGTGGTGCCCACCTTCTCTCTCCATCAGATGCCTGTTGGCTCCTGGGTTGTAAGAAAGGAGCCACAGAGAAGCTGCAACCGCCCATCTCCATGGTTTTCTCCCTAACCCTCGTTGATCCACTGCCCAAAGCAAATGAGCCAGGTCTCTTCACAGGGGCATGGTGCCAGGCTTTGCTTGTCCTCAGTGTCCTTCCCAAAGCTATGCCAGGGCCATGCTAGGCCTTGCAAGGGAAGGACCAGCCCTGCAGGCCATGCTGCACGTGGTGCCACATCCTCGGCCACTGGAGCACATGCGATGGTCCCGCCTGTGTCCTGAGGCTTCCGGTGGTGGCAGTGGGGCTGCGTGTCCTGCACCAGTCAGCCCTGCAAATTCAGGTGCTTATCCCCAGCCACTGCACCAGATTTTCTATTCAAACAGCTCTGGTTTTCTCACCTTCTGCCCAGGGAAGTGGTGCAGGCAAACCACCTCTGGTGTAGGAGAGGTTTTACTCTTGGTGTGGATTTCCTCCTATGCTGTAGAGATGCTGTACGTTAACCTCCAGTGGAACAGGCCTGCTGGCTGCTCTGGCCGTCTCTGCTCTAAGCCAAACTCCCCAGCTGCAGCAGAGAGGTGAGCACCCCCCTTAGCAAAGGAGAGGGGATGTGGTGCAGATAAACTCCCCTCAGCATCACAACAAGGGCCTGACTAAACAGGGACCGCACTAACCCGACACCTTTCGTCCTGCGGGGTAGCACCGCAGTTTCTTAACTGCAGATCCTTCCTGGAGCATAAGCCATGTCCTTGGTGCCTCCAAGAAACTTCCCAAGTGGGAGGGAAATGGTGAGCTGGGCTTCAAGCAAAAGCTGATCAAGAGCTTTGTCAGTGCCTTACCCACAAGGACACATTGGGGCAAGACGGCTGGGTACCTCATGCTTCCAAACATGATGAGCCGGTGAGCTGCAGGGCACACGATTATATCGAGAGCAGAAAGGATCAAAAGCCCGCACAGCAAATTGGGCTGTGTGTTACCTTGTTAAAACCTTTTTTTGGCTGTGCCCATACCTCTGCCTCAAAGGCTGCTGCAGTTTCTAGCAACAATGTTAGCACTTAACGCAAGTCGAGAGCCTTGCCTGAGACCAGAGCTCATGTCTCCCCCAGAGGTGAGCTCCTTGCACCCGCACTGGCCCTGCAGGGGAGGCCTTTGGGAGGCAGAAATAGGGTCTGAAAGAGCCAGCTCCAACCTAGGATGAATGTGGCAGCACTGGCGTGGTGCACGCAGCCCCCATGCCCCTCTCAGCCCCCAGTAGGGAAGTGTTGAGAAGGAAATGAAACAACAAGCTTTTGACACGTGCCTGCTGGCCACCGGCAGCCTGGGGATGCTGCATCCATCCAGCGGCCTGCAGGGCTGGGAGGTTGTGCCACAGTCCTCCAGAGCCCCTGAGACAGCCCAGGACTGGGAAGAGTGATGTGGTCATGCCCAGGCTGGGAGGAAGGATGCTTCCGTTGCTGCTGCACCAGGAGTGCTCACTGCCAGGACATTGGAGGAGGAAAAGTGAAAGGCGGGCTCTGCTTTGGTGCGATCCTGTTTCTTTATAAGGCAACACAGGGAGATGTTTCCTTGGATACAGCAGGAGTGAAGAGCAGGAAGCAAATTCCTTTGATCACCGCTCCAATGATTGTTTTGGGGTGTTTTCCCCCCCCATCAAGTGATCACTTCACCCACAAAGCTGGCGTAGGCTGCCTTACGGGGCCAGCTGGTCAGTGCAGCTCATGGCAATACGGTTCAGCATCTCTCTGCTTCTAGGCAAATCTCTTGGCTGACCAGCACGAGTCCCCTCCACTAGAACTTTATCCCCAGTGAGACTTCTTCTGGCCACAGGACCCCACTTCAGCCTGACCTTACAGGAGGTCAGGGATTCAAGTGATGGCTCCTCTCTCCTAAAAAGGAGCATAAGGAAATGATTCATTTATCCTCAGCAACACACCCGACCATAACACCCTCTTCCGTGAGGTTCCACACAATTTCCATCAAAAGTCAATTAAGGCAGTAGTGAATGAAGCCATTCACAGTATAATTCCAGATTAATTAGCAGCACACAACCACGTTATGAGTAACACAGCACTGTGAGGCCAGCCACTCCGTCGTCATCAGTTCTCCATTTCCTCCCTCATTCTTCTTTAGGGCTGGGGTGCTGAGCAACAGCGAAACCTCTAGGGCAGACCTCTCCCTTGGGACATGCGTGCACCCAGGCAGCACTGTGTCCCACAGACTTCTGTTGCCTGCACGTGTCCTCAGCCACTGTAGGTGAGAGGAGAAGGCAGAGGCAGCCTGCCTTAAATCTTCCTCATGCAGAAGCAAGTGATTGCCCAGTCCAAAGAGTAACCGTACTTCTACCTAATCAACTTTCAAGCATCCTTCTCTGCACATTAACCAAACTGAAAACACCATAAGCCAGTGCTCCCCAATCCCGGTGAGGGAGGCTGCCCCACCACAGGGAGCTGACTTGAGAAGGGACTCCAGCGACCTCTCCTCTCACATGCCAGACCATCGTCGCTCAAGAAGTTTGAAGTTTTTCTTTTCCTCTTCTTGCTCTGCTGTTTGTTTTGCTCAGCCACACTGGCTCAAAATGGTAGCAAGGTCAGGAGAGTCACAAATTTAGGACTGCAGGGTGTTGTTGGTTTTTTTCTCCTTTTCCTTCTGCTTTCACTCCCACCACTGCCATCAGAGGAAGGAAAGAAATAGATCCTGACAGACAGCAAGGAGTTATCTACTAGTATTAGCTATCTGTCCTGGAACTGTCTAGGCTGCTGCGCTTGGAGACAAAGTTTAAAAGGACAGGCCCCTGGCAAAGTTTGGATTCGGGCTCTTCAATGAAGGCAACACAGCTGGGATCTTGCCAGCAGTGTTGGGACAAGGCACCTCCAGCACAGGCTGAGCAGCTCTCAGGACTGTGCTGGGCTCCCAGGACAGGGAGCCTGTCCCCGTACCTAGCCAGGATGGGGGACCTCCCCACTCCAAGTGCCAGGAGCCAGGCTACCCACCTGCATGGATGGATGCTCCTGGACAGCACAAGCCAACAACTAAGCCCTTAAATGCCCCTGGGGCCTGTTGCTCACCAAACTCTAGTTGGGCCGGAGCAGCCTGCATTTTATTTTCAGACCACTCAAACCACTGCTCTGAGGCCTCCTTCCACGCAGGGAAGGCTGCACGTTTCCACCATAGCTCCCACCCTCCTGTGCCTGTCACCGAGGCACCCCAGCCCCACAGCCGTTTAATCTGCACCCTGGGTTTTGACAAAGCGATTCTCTGTTTATGTTAAGGAGGTGCTTGAGACAGTTCAAGGAGGAAATGGAAGAGGGCTAAAATCCTAAACGTGGCAGGTCACTGCTGCTGCTGCAGCCCGGGAACCCAGCTGGAACTGGCTCTAATGGCCACTGTCTTCACACTGCCCTGGGGGAAGCTGTAGCAGGAACAAGGCAAGCGTGCAGCTGCTCTCAGTGCAGGAAGGCTCCCACAGCAGGACTAGATGCTGCGGGGTTAGTGATTTACCATTTCCCTGAGGCTGATTGCTCTGCCCCTCGGCTCTGCTGTTACAACAGCCTGCAAGGGCCTCACTGTAACCTGTATCACCACAATTTATTATTTTTTTCGCCAGGTTTACTGTATTTAATGATCCGGTTTACAGATCCTTTGTGCCAGCACAACAGCCTGGTGCAGGGAGAGGAATGTTTTAAATCAGCTTTACCACCATCCACTGCATCTTCCGAAATTAAGTCCACACGCCCTCTCTCATTCAGCCCTTTCCAATGCCTGCTGGGATCAACCCTGAGGTTGGATCATCCAGGCAATGAACAAAGCTCCAGGATCAGCTTCCAGGAACAGCTCTTTCGCAGGGTTTGCAGATCAGGTCCCAGGTCCATCTCTTCTCCACTCCACTTATTACAGCATTTGTAACTGCTCACCTACTTGGACCATCCCCAACATCTCAGGAAAACCTGTGTGAAGCATTTAGCAGCTCTGGAGATTCTGGATCAGTTGCTCTGTGGGCCATGAGAACTCGCTAGCTCAAGGTTGCTCTCTGCAAAGTAGAAAATATTGTGGGAGACTAATTTCCACCCTTTCGAGGGGATGCACAAAAAGGTGGAAAGTTGAAGGCAAGTACTGCGCCAGAGGAAAACACCCCACAAGTCTCTTTCCATCTTGCCCAGGACAGAACAGGATCCAAGTGGTCCACCAGCTCACACACAGCAGCGCAAAGGGCATAAAAACCAGCCTGAGCTTACCAGGGTCAGCACACACTCGGCACGCGGGTGTTAGGGCAGTTCTGCTCTGTATCACAGCAGTGCCTGGCCAGCTGGCATTAGTTCAAGATGATCCTATGATGGGAAAGCAATTTCAATGTCATTTAAAGGGCAGGCTGTTCACAAAGATGCCCTACATGTTTCTGCAAAACACTTTGGAAGAAGACAGAAGTATCTCAACCTGTAAACTCCCAGATGAGAGCAACTCCAGTCCTGTTTTTAACGACGCATATGCAAGACATCAGCACAGCAGCACCCATATTCCACGCACCATGAACACACCTCTGTCCCTTTACACATTAATCCCCAGGTCAGGCTTGTAAAAGCTGCAGCCTGTGCAACATAACATCAAAGGCCGTTGATGCTCACACTGACCCCTTAATGTAACTACACCAACTTGCGCAGCAGTGCATGGTGAATCTTCATGCCTCCTCCTTCTGCACAGCCCCCCCCTTCTTTTTTTTAAGTTCTACTGACACTTACGTTTCTTAATGAGAAGACTTTTCCCCCTCCCAACATTTGATTAGACAGAAACCCCATCCTTTGGATAGACACACATGCTCCCCTGAGATACGGTTTACTGTAGCCCACACCATCCCTGCTCCTCGTTTGCCAGCACTGGCCTTGGCAGCAGCACTTGCTGGCTGCACCATAGCCCTCGTGGTGAACACCAGCACTTCCACCCAGCATCTGACCCAGCCCCACCTGCAACTTCTCAGACTTGCTCATCAAGGGTTAAAGCTCTGCCAACCAGGGAGAGGGAGGAGGGTAGGATTATCAGGTGCTGGTGTCACTCTCTAGCTTTTTATGCCATGGCTGTAGCACCAGAATACATGAGCACCTGGGGCAGTTTGAGGAGCCATGGACCAGAAGACGAATACAGCCACAAGTTCCTTATACCATTTCTTGCAGAAACCGTAACAAAAAGTAGATTTTCTAGGGTCAAGCTAGAGGATGAGTGAAAGGCAAATCTGCCAATCCACTGATAAAACAGACTTCCAGACATCTATCACCTCCTCCGCTAATCTTACCTTCCAGTGACTCCAGAGAGTGGAAATGAAAGTGACAAAGAGAGTTTGTTTGCACAGTTGTTAGTTACTCAGAAATACCATCTTCAGGCCAAGAACAGAACTAGCTTGGCTCAAATTCACAGCCTCGTGTTTCGAACAGGTAACCCTCTGAAAGCACACAAACAAGGTGCATTATCTTCCTCTGAAATCCCCGGTGTTGGCCACTGCGAGCTGCCCTGGTGATATGCTGAGGGTACTGTAACACCTGATTGCAGCTACAGAGAGTCACTCAGCGTCAGGGGAGGTCTGCATTGCTGCTGACAGGACAGGCCGATGCTCTGACACCACAGCTGCTACCTTTGGAGGTGATGCATACAGTCCTGACTGCACCTAGGGAAGGAGGGAATGGCAACACACGCACACAGACTGCAGCACATGGATAATCTTTATTGGTAACATCAGTGGAGCACCGGTAAACCATTACTGACTGTAGTGGTGACACACAGCTGAGGCACATGCTAAGGCACTTTTATCATATATAAAAAAAAAATTTAAAGTTTTTTGTGACAGCAATTGGGACACGAGGCTCCTGCATTTAGAGCGCTTCAGGCATACAGTATTGGCGCTTCATATTTAATTATTTTTACTTTGCTCATAAGTAGGTCTAAATGCAGCATATACAATATGGTTAAGAATACAGGTAAATCCAGCAACCAGTGTACAGTGTAGAAAAGACTATCTATATATAACCATGGTCCCAATAGAAAGGCAGTGATAAAGACCTTTATTTTTTTTCTTAATTACTTATTATGAGAGATACAAAGGCCTTACATATATCTGTGCAGATTAAAGGGATTTTAATATACTCTTAGTCAATGGTGCACAATAACTAATCCCAACCCCTGGTTACAGAGCAGGTGCAAGAGGCTTGGACATGTCAATAAAAGAGGGATTTCCCTCCCCTTATCCCCACCCTCTGCCCACTACCCTATTAAGTTCCCCTTGATTTTGTCTATTACCATTAAATATATTTGGTCCCCCAGAGATTGTTCTGCTTCCCCAGCCTGTCATTAACTACTGGTCAACGCTACCTTAGATGAAACCGCTCAAAGGCAGAGACACTAACAGGACATCATTGCACTTCAGAGATCTGTCCAGACAGTAAAAAAAAGAAGAGGGGGGGGGGTGGGGAAAGACAACTTTGGCAAGTCCTCCAGGTAACTCGTCCTGAGAGGAGCTTCCCTCTTCACCTCTCCCTGGAAACATATGAAAGAAGAAAGGGCAAGTTGCTAGGGCCAAAGCACACCGTTTTTCCTGAAACTGCTCCCAAACCATGTGGGTGGGCAGATTAAAAGAGGCAGAATTCTGAGGTCACTGAACATGATTGCCAAAAGCAAACAAAGAGGGAGGGAAACGAATACAGGAGGGAGCTTCCCTGCAGCTAGAATCGAAGACAAAAGGAGATTTACAGCAAAAATAATCTTTCCCTAACCCCACTCCCTCCAAACTGTATAAGGATTCGCACCAGCAGACATGGCACGGACAGTTCTACAGGCCTGCGTAGTGGCCAAACTGCTGGTCAGATTTCAGAGCTCCCACTCTTTGGCATTAAATACAAAAAGGATTAGGAAACTGGAAAGAAGGAAGCTAGGAACACAGATGCCCGATGGCTCCAGATACACAGAGCTGGGCTTGCTCTGCAGATCCCCAGCCAGTTCAGGAGGAGAGGGTTTGCTGAAAGTCCAATGGAAGAGGGGAGGGTGGATGGGTCACTCCATCACGTGTAACCTGGGTCAAATGGGAGGCCTTATTCAGTAGCTTTGGCATCACCAGCATCTGCCTTGCCATCCACTTCCTCGTCAGAGCACTCTCCTGTGCCCTTCCTGACAATTCGACGCGTCACGACAAATGGCAGGTCCCCGCGCCTAGGGAAGGGACAGACAGTACGTCAGTAACACACAGTTTCACTCAACTTGCCAAACAGGGCAGGTGTTGGAAAGACGTAAGGAAGTACCTGGCCATGCTGCTTGCTGTGGGCAATTACAGCGAGACCACGCTGGACTGGCTGCGACGGTATTGCACAAAATGCTCTGCCTTACCTGAGTTTGCTCTTCAGGGAGCTGACTTCTCTATTCATTGCATCAGCCGTTTCAGTGGCATCTTCTAGCTCACGCTGGAGCTTCCTACGGGATGCATTGGCTCGCTGGGCCTCCTCTTCCGCTTCCTCAAGCTGGCGTTTCAGCTGCTTCAAGCGCATGTTTGCCTTGTCCGCCTGAGCGTGGAGGGGGGGGGGAAAGAGATCAGTGTTTCCCCAGTTCCAGCACAGTAGTTAGAGCAGCAAAAAGCAGTTTCCAAAGCCCCCTCTGCCCTTTCTGAAGGAAGCTGCCTCAGACTTGACAGCTCCAAGCTTTTCCTTAAAAGCATTACATTTTAATCTGTGTCATCTTGCAATTATCACAGAGAGGGAGAAGAAGAGAAATCTATAGGAAGGTTAGCACTAGAGTCCTCTTACATGCAGATGATGCCTTGGTCACAGAAGGAAAATCCTCCCACCAGAAGACTCACTAATGCTGCAGGTAACTACACTCACCTGATCTTTGAATTGCTCAGCATTACGCCTCTCATCATCCACCTGCAGCAAGATGTCTTTCAGCTTCTTCTCAGCACGGCGCACCTGCTTGCTGGCAGCCTGGCGCTCCCTACACAGAAATACAGCAATGCTCAGACAAGAACTTTTCTCCCGTTGTCCCCAACAAGATGACCTGACTTGTGCAAGTTAGAAAAAAGGAAGACAGCAAAACTCCTCCTAACTTACAAAAAAAAGGGGATGGGAGGGAATGTTTCCCAGAAATAACCAAAATGCAGTGATGTGACACAGCTATGACGCTTCCTGAAGTTACAGAGGGACAGCAAGTGTATCACAACTGCACTTTTAGGAGTGGTTAAGGCTGGGAGAAGCTAGAAGTCTCTACAGTGAAAAACAAGGAAGGTTTGCCAAGATCTTACATCTGTACTACCCAGTATACCTAGGATGAAGTCCTCAGACAAATCAGAATTTGTTCAGAAGAGCTTAAAAAGCCAGAGTGGGTGGAGGCTTGTAAAACAGACGTAATTGCTACTAGGACATACTTTGTCTCCATATCCAACTGCTCTTCCAGCTGCGCTATCTTTGCTTCCAAAGCTGTGATGGTAGCCTTGTACTTGGACTTCACGGCACTCTCCATCTCCTGCAGTTTAAGCTTAAGCTCCTTGTTCTGGCGCTCCATCTGCTGGCGAGCGTTCTCATTCTTCTGCGCATTGCTGCGCTCAGCATTCAGGTCGGCATTCATCTGATCAATCTGAGGAGAGAAGTACTCAGCATATCAAGTGCTCCAGCCTGAAAGGCTGATTTATTTCTCAGACACATGCTGACACGCAAAGAAAAAGGACTCTCAGGGTGAGCTGAATACCTGGAATAACTCCGACGCAGAGGGAGCTGTCTGTAGGCAGGGCACTTCTCAAAGCACCTTAGTTTACCCAGATTTTCAAAGTAATTCCTTGAATAACAGGTGTATCAACCTCCACTTGGGGCTAAATTTGCCAATCATATACAATGCTCTCTGGGGTGAAGGCCATGGTTTGGCACTTAACACAGTAATTATCAGTCTTCGTGAATTACAAAAATCCTGAGACAAGTGGATCCAATACTTGTGCTTTACTAATTTATCATTTATTTGCTGTCTGTCTACTTCCACTACAAAGAAGCAGCTTAAAAATATTGACTGCCAAAGGTGAAAGGCTAAGAACTCAGTCCACTTCCACGCCAGGGCTCTGGCTGATAGTCAACCAAGAAGAGAACTATGCTCTCATCCACCAGAGTGAAGAATCGATTTGGGAAAACCATCAGCCTAGCTCCTTGGCTTTGGAGCGCTATGAAAACAACATGCTTGACTCTCAAAGTTGGGCAGATAAAATATGGCAGAGAACAGGCAGATTAAGATCATGGTTTCTATAGCAGCCTGACAAATTCCATATGGTTAGTCCATTCCAAGAAGCACAGAACTGGCAGAGAAGTCATTTTCCAAACACACTGTGGCACTGTTCTGCATGCCAAGTTTGAGTAGCATCTACAGGATCACCTTTCTCTTAAAGCCTTAATAGAGAAAAAAGGGACCAGGAGGGATTTTTTTGTTTTGTTCAATTTTTATGTGGGGGTTTGGGTTTTTTTTCTTTTTTAAATAATAAACTTGCGAGATTGTTCCAGCTACCCTATGGTTTAAATGATCAAAAACAGTGAGTTAACATTGGCTCTGACTGCCCACCCTATTTTCTGTATTGTGGTATTCAGGTGTTTCATCTTCCTTGCATCTACGTACTACTGAGGGCCTGTACTGTACACAAAGCAGCAGCTGGCATTACTCAGAGTGCAGTTTGACAATTTACACATACTAGGGAATCCCTACCGGCAGATACAGCCTGAACAGGTACCTGAAGATTTGCCTTCTTGAGCCGGTCATTGATTATCTCTGTGTTGCCCTGTTCTTCTTCTAACTCTTCCTCCAGCTGAGCTATCCGGGCCTCCAGGCGTCTCTTTTCCTCAATGGCCAGTGCTCTATAGGACACAGAACCATTAAAGCAGCGTTAGTGGCATTAATGCCCCGCAAGTGGGGAAAATTCACCACTTCTAATTTTACAAAATAAGCTCAGTCTTTCAAGAGCAGAGAGGATACAGTGCATGCTGTAGTCTACATAAAAATCACAGCCTGCAAAATATTCTCTCAAATCAGCTCCTCCACCCTTGAACAGGGAACATTACTCACCCTTTACCACTGTTGTTGGCAATCTCATCAGCCAGCTCATCCCTTTCTTGCTGGGCCTGGCGCTTGGCACGCTCAGCAGCTGCAAGTTCCTGGAATGAAAACGAGACGGTCAGTGATCCAATGGGAAGGTACCAATTAATGCAGCATAGGAAAAAGTAGTTACTGGTAATGGGTGGTATGGTCTCTAGCTAGATCCAGACTTAATTATAAGACACAGTCTGTTCCCCACCCACCCCACAGCTTCCTTTGTTTTGTACACTCCTAGCACAGCTGTCAAGAAAGGGCCAAATTCTGTATTTTGAAGTGGACCTCATATTTGAGCAGAGCAAAAAGTACAAAAGAAAGAAAATAATCACTCTAGCTTAGACTTCTACTACATTTAGTTCTTGGCCAAAGAAAACGCAGAAACCCTTTACTTGCACGCATATTCCATTACCTCCTGCAACTGGATCATCTCTGCCTCCATGCTCTTCAACTTCTTCTCATTTTCTTTGGCCTGTGCCAAGATTTCTTCTCTGGAAGTACGTGTGTCCTCCAGTTCCCGCATGTAATCCTTCATCTGTGCCTGAAAAGGGAGAATAAAAAAAAGGATGAATTCCAGAGCATCCACATTAACAAATTGGGTTTGTTTGTCTTACAGGAAACATGGAGGGAAAATGGAAACAGGGGTTCATTAATCTTCAGCTACCAAAAAGGTTGCTGTAAAAACAAAAGGAATCATCCTTTTCCTATTTCACAAGTAACAGGAGAAGTAATAAAGGACGTAAACAGCACTGCTTAAATTGCAGAAAAAAAAAAAAATCTTGTCAGATATAAGGAGTGGGGAAGGGAGGGTACAGGAAGCTTTCTAGTGAAGCAATGGAATGGACAGTCTAGGGAGGATCTGGAGTTCTTCCTAAGAACAGATCAGACAAATGCCTGTAGGAATCACAAAAGTCTTTGAGGCAGGAGAAGGCCTAAATGATTTCAGTCCCTCTAGCTTTGCAGCTCCATAATCCTTTCCAAAAACACTGACATAAGGCAAGCACTACAGTGGACTTTCACTCGCTGGGAGACGAGCTGTAGGGAAACAGGCAGATTGGGGTTAGAAGGATATTTGAAATGCCAATAAATCTTCCACGGTAAATTGCTACAAGGCTCTGCTGCTCTTGTGACACTGATGCATGGTTCTCATGCGGTGAAATCTCGTATCCCATTTCCCTGGGTAAATGCTCTACACTGACAGCTGAAACAGTTGCAAGTTCTCACCTGCAGCTTGCGGAGCTGCTTGATGGCTTCTTCACGATTCTTGTTAGCAGTGTCTATATGGCTTTCCAAATCCTTCAGGTCCAACTCTAGCTTCTTCCTGGCAGCCACAGCAATGGAGCGTTGTTTTCGTTCGTCTTCCAATTCCACCTCCATCTCCCGTACCTGTATGGGAGACATACAGGCATCAGCGTTTCAGCTCCTTGATTTCCCCAAAACTAATTTTTGCATCCCCCTTTCAAACTGTACCTAAGTGCAAGCATGTGACTTGTTTTCATTCTTCCTGGCAGGGGGATGGGGCTAACATTCCTCACGAATAAAGCTACACGGGTTCCTTTGATAGATAAAGGCTGTTTCAACAATCATGCACACAAGGGGGAAAGCCTCTCACAGCTTTACAGCACTGCCTGGAGAATTAGCATTACCAAGAATCTGCATTGCCACTGTCTGTCTAACCATCTTTGGACACAAGTGCCTTTGTGTACGGTACACTTTCAGGATTTACAAAGCAATTCTTACTTGTCTAATCAGCTGTTTCTTCTTCTCTTCATTCTGTTCATCACGTCCCTGGAGGTCCCGGTCAAACTGCGCCTTCATGGCCTGTTGGTTCACTTCTAGCCGCAGTTTGGCATCCTCTGTGGCCTGCAGTTCATCCTCCAGCTCCTCCAGCTGTGTCTTCATCTCCTCCACCTGTTGCTCCAGGGCTCGCTTAGCCTTCTCCAGCTCATGGACCTACAGCATAGTACCACACATAAGGTTTCCTCAAAGAGTGCAGACAATTCCACCTCTTCTAAGAGCAAAAAAGAATGCTGCACCTGTCCCCTGTACTAGGGCAGAGGTACTCCTCAAAGCCAGCTACTCATATACTGCAAGCTGCCAGTGTGAATCACAATTACCTATTTGTTCCGGTCATGTATGTGTGGTGGTGAGGAGAAAGAGAAAAGCATTTGTTAGCCCAGTCCTGACCTAACACAGACTTATCAGAGCTGGATACCTCTGGTTCTGACAGAATTCAAGAAAATACTTTTTAGCCTCTGAATTTTTTCTTTTCTTTCCCGCTTATCATAACATTTTTTGCCTTGAAATACTGGGGTTATTGTCTTCCATTGCCTGCCTAATCCCTGTATTTTACATGTCAGTCTCACATCACACCTTCATTTCTGCCACAACAATACCACTTAATTTTCAGTTTGCCACTACCTCATTCAGGTCTTTTCCAGGCACTTCCAACCCAACTTTCTCACTTGCTAATGTAACACAAACATAACATTTACAAACTCACAGTATTTGCAATACTAAACTAACAGTATCACTTGTGTGATATTTCCTGCCTAGATATTTTAACTTCCTACTTACACTTTTCCCAACGTCATCCTTTGAACTCATCAGGTCTTCCATCTCTGTGCGGAACTGCTTATTGATTCGTTCCAGCTCAGCTTTCTGCTCTATGGCTTCTTCCAGGGCTCTGGCCAGGGAGAGGGCTTTGGTCTCCTTCTCACGGGCTTCTGCCTCAGCGCGGTCCCGTTCCTCTGCGTACTTGGCAGAGATGTTCTTTTCCTCTGCCAATAGCTACAAGAGCACATCATCAGTATTCTGAGAAATTACTGACAATTTTCTAACAAGGTAAACACGCATCTTCTCGTTAGTGTCTTCTTAATAGTGTTCTGCCATGGGTAGAAGGAACCAAGAAAATGCAGCTTCAAAGAACAAAGCATGCCATCCCGCCTTTAATAACTGTGCTGACCCCAAATGAACAAACTCCAGATTCCCTAGGCCTCCAACCTATGATTTGCAACTTTCTCTCAAAAATGATCTGCAAACAATGCTTTGAACTTGATCTTAGTCTCGATATAAATGTTATCCCTTTGGGAAAAGGAGCAGCACAAAACCTCTTATGCATGGAACAGAATTAATTTACTTCTATGAAAGCTTATTTCTCCACTCTATATTCTATACCTTAGTTCAGAAATAAATATGCATTCCCAAAGCAACATTGCTTAGATATTCTTAAGACAGACCTGTCAATAAGACACACCTACTGAATCCCCCCTGAAGTCATACCTGATCAAACTTCTTCTGCTTCTTCTCTAGGTTGGAAACAATTTGCCGCTGATGATCCAGGTCCACAGCGAGGTCATCCAGCTCTTGCTGCAGACGGGTCTTCGTTTTCTCCAGCTTGTCATATGCAGCTGTCTTCTCTTCATAGCGCTGGCTTAAGCCCTCCAAGTCTTTCTGCAGCTTCTTCCGGGCTTCCTCTGCTGACTCCAGGCAGCCCAGACCATCATCCATCTTCTTCTTTGCATCTATTGCCTGAAGGACAGAAAAGATCGCACATGAAGCTACACCACAGATAACACTATATGTAGTTTACTGGCACCTGGTTTACTGGTTGAGGAAATAAGTCCGCTAATTTCTGAAGGTATTACTCCTCCCTCAAATACTACTACATGACTGAATTACCAAAGGAATTCCTGGATATAAATCTACAAGCAGTTTGTATGATTATCATCAGAGACGTCTTTGTTTCCTCTCACACCCAAATCAGCAGGGATCACCCTTTCCCAGGAAAGGTTCTGTCACTAGAAATCAATTCTGCGTTTAGGTTTTACTTCCTTCAAAACAGACCTGCACTTATGCTTCCTCTCAAAAGTAATTGGATTATGGGATGCAGACTCTGTACCTGTTGCTGAAGAATAGAGATCTGTTTCTCCAGATTTCTCTTTGTCTCCTCCTCTTCTTCCAGTTGCTCTTTGAAACTGTTCTTCTCATCCTCCATTTGCTTGAGCTTCGTGCTGAGGCTCAGTTTTAGGCGTGTCTCCTCCTGCAGCAGCTCCTATAAAGCAAACAGCCCACTGGAATTCAGCACCGCTCCTTGGCTTTAAGGGCTCACGATCCTCACCCACTCTCTCCAGAATGAGTACTTCTGAAATTTGAGTTTAAGTATGCAACTTATTTCATAGATAAGACAACCAAAGACAGAATTTAAGTAATTGTCTTCCAGTGAGTCAGTATAGAAACAAAATATTCAAAAGGGTCCTACTTCTCTCATACTCTCTGATTAAAGTACACTACTTCACCACACAGGCCATCCACAGTTCTTTCTGGAGTCCTCCAAGTAGCACACAAAGCATTAAAACCTTTCCCGACAACAGTGTGACTGTACTCTGCTACATGACTTTCTCATATTCAAGTATCAGAGAAATGGACAACAGGCTAAAGTGGTTTAGCACAGTTAAAAACAACGTTGGTCTTAGCAGAACTGTAAGACATCGGTCATTTACCAGCAACATTTACTGACTTATGCTGCCAGTGCTTGAGCTGAAGGATCTGTACAGACTAATAAGACCAGTCTTCAACCTAGGACATAATTTTTTGTATTTGGCACTATCTTTGCGTCTGTTTTTTTTAAAAAGAGTAATAAATAGACAACATCAATGACTGTTCAAGGTCAGTTAGTATCTGAGGTTTGGCGCACTCTTCCTTTCCCATCTAACCTTCTGCTTGGTACCCCATGCTTTACCAAAACAATCGGTCTATTCACTGTAAATGGTCGTTTTATCCCAAAGTATGAGATTAAGTGTGACTTTTTTCCCTGAAAAAAATACCATGTTATTTTAATCTATATATTATTTATTATTATTATTTAATCTATCTATTATTTTTATCTACTTCCCCAACATCCACTGAGAAATAAAATTTTCTGCTTAACTTCACAAATTTATCAGAAATCACACACACACAGAAACCTTGTCAAATACTGACTACGAAGATTTCAAACAGGAATCTAGCATTCCAGTGCAGTTCTAACACTAAAGAGCTCTCAAGCAGAAAGGCGATAGAGGAGGACTTCTAAATCTAAGACAGGGAAAGTTATGTATGTTCCACACACTGAGGAAGTGGCAGGAAGATAAACATCTTGTTTCTGTAACAACACTCTCAATATTATGCAATATAACATCTTAGCAAAAAACAGACAGACCCAACCCTTTGAACTGTTGTAGATCCAGTATTTAATGGTGTCCAGAGCAATTTCTCACTTCAAGAATTTGTAGTGGACACTGGCTGCACCACACACAGATGCCTTGGCTTCCAGAGCTCTCACCTGCGTATCCTGAAGCTGTGATTCCAGAGCAGAGAAGTCCTTTGCTAATTTGATTGATTTGCTGTCAGACTGGTTCAAAAGACCTGTGACATTGTCCAACTCGACCTGAATGAGAGAGCAGAGTATCAGTTATTAAATGCATCAGCAAAAACATCGCCAGGAACAGATGAGCAGCTACAAGACCCAGAAGTGAAAAATGAGGCACCTCTCAACAGTAAGACATGTGTATAATCTCTCAGGGGAATGAATGCATCATTTCCAAAGTCCCAGGAATTAAATATGAGAAATCAAAAAGAGATTTTTACTAAGGATCACCTCTGTTGCAACAGCCTTCTGGTTTTGGTTGGTTCGGGTTTTTTAAGGCCTATGAGATTTTAGACAGCCTGGCAAGAATTTTAAAAGCTTCTATTAAACTAACTCTCTTTGATTTTATACTATCTGCTTCAAGACCGTATCTAGAGTCTCAAAACTACATTTTCACACTTCAAAAGATAGTGCACACACTGGCAATGCTCAACTTTTAATGACAACCCTCCATAAAGGAGAAGGCAGAAGACAATGCTCTGTGTGAATGAAAGGGATTTGTTGCTCCCGTGAAGGAAGGGGGAGAAAACCCTAAATTTCCACATCACCCTCGAGCCACCCCTCATCACCATCAACGACATTACAGAGCTTCAAGACACTGTCTTCCGAATTAGTTACACAATCATCAGTCTCTTTGTGCCACTCTAGGTTCACAAGCAGCTGAATGTTTACAGAACTGTACTGTACAAACCGTTGCATGCTCAAGGGGAGCAGACATGCCGATACTCTTAAGGCTTACAAAACTCAAATTGCAGCTGGGTACTTCACCTTCTCAGAGCCGTTCACGATAAGCGAGATCAATCCAAATGTCCTGCCTTGGCAATGAGTTAAGGAGTTTGCATAGTCGTTGAGAAGCAAACTATGGATTTGCTTTTTGTAGGAACTTTATCCTCAGGAGGAATAAGTTTTTTTAATTAGCTATGTGGAGGTACCATCCCACAACCTCTCTCTAGCCCTGGGCAGAATCAGAAGTTCCGGAAAACCCATGCCACTCACCTGCAGTTTGTTAACCCTTTCAGCCAGTTCCGTCTTTACTCTTTCACCTTCTGTAAATTTCACCTGCAGTTCTTGGAGCTGAGCATCTACTTTTTTCCGCTTGTGCTCAGCATCCCCTTTGCCTTGCAGAAGAACCTTCACCTCATTGGACAGTTCAGCCCTCTCACTTTCCAGAGCTTGTTTTGCTTTTTCAAGATTTGCTTTTACCTGAAGAGGAAAAAAACCAGCAAAACCCCTCAGCCTTTAGATATGTCAGGATCCTTCCACTGAGTACATTTCTTTTCTCCCAACAGGCAAGCTAGTGTTGCATGTTTAGCAGCTAAGTTGTAGACTGTTTACTCAGAAACAAAACCAATTCAAACAGCCTGCCACCGATAAGCAGGACACAATCTAACAACCAGAGAAGACAACAATACAGGAGATAGTGTTGCACCATCAGATTTCCAAATTAAAGGTTATACAAGTCAACAAGTGCTAGCAACAGAAGAATGTCTTGGCTATGCAGTATAACATGCCTGATGGGGAAAAAAGAACAAATGCAACTATTTAAAACAACTTCACATATGCTTCACAGTGAAAAATTATCTACCAAGGGAAGAAGAGCACATGTATCAGAAAGCCTAGGATCATGAACACTTCATGTTCTTCTGCAGCTTTAAGACATGGTCATGGAGCAGCTATCACTTCAGGGAGGCTGACTGCTTTGGCCTTGTGTTTTCTGTTTCACATACCCGTTTTGTTTGTTCTAACTGCTCTGCCAGCTCTTCAATAGCTTGTGAATGTTTCTGCCTCATCTCTTGGATTTGAGCCTCATGAGTCTTTGCCTCATCTTCAAGGGTCTTCTTCAAAACCGTTACTTCTTGTTCTCTCTTTGACCTGCAAAAAATTCACAAATTCCATTTAGATGCTAAGGAGAGAATCAAACAGGTGTGTACATCCACCAACAGCATCTCTAATGCAGAAAAATGCCAAGGTCTATTTAGCTCTGCAAGCTATAAAGACACTTTTCAAAGTCAGAACTTAGCATTGCACCCTTCTTAAGTGGAAGCTGGAAGGGTTACTTTCAGTCGAAGAACTAATAGCCTGAAATTATGAATGTTTCAGAGGTATCGCTAACACTATGGGTTAGGGAGCAAATTAACTTTCTTGCATCGGGTGATGTAATGCAGTCTTGACTGTAGCTTGCACTCTACCTCCTTCTGTAGTCACTGAGGCTGCTAACCAGCCTGCCCTGATAAAGGCAAAGACTTGCTTCGGTAAAAGACTGGATGCAGCAGCATTTATTAAAAAAAGACAAAACCAAAACCAAATAAGACAACACAGCTACATGTTGGAGTTACCTGAGCTCTTGTTGAGCAGCTGTAGAATCTAGCGTGTCTTCTAGCTCTGTTTTCAATGCTTCCAGCTCTTCTCCCAGATCCCGCTTCTGTTTTTCGGCTTTATTCCTAAATGCTCTCTCTGACTCCAAGTCTTCCTGCAGCTCAGTGATCTGGGATTCGAGTTCTCTGATCTTTTTCAGGGCCATGTTCTTGTGAGCTGCCTCTTCTTCTACCCTGTGTTCAACATAGGGTTCTGGTCAGACCCAGATTTAAACCATATGTAAATTATAACCACCTGTCCTACCAAGAATAATCAATTAAAAAAGCTGGTATCGGTCAGCTCTACAATATTACATTCCAACTTTAATCTACAAATTCTAAGTTCTATTTCCCAATACTTGAGAGAGCACGATTACTTACCTTAAAGAAGGGGACAGAGAGAGACTGACAACAGAAGAAAGCAGAAGAGAAAGCACCATTTTACATCTGAATTAGGACACTTTACTGAACAGATGAATACAGCACTACCAGAGAGACAGTGTGTTGCCACTATGTTCTAACCCCTCTCTGAAATCTTACTACTCCAGTGAAACGTGTGCAGTGCACATTACATTTGTAGTCTAGCTCTGTAGAGAGAATGCAGCAGTGAGCAGCAGCCAAAGGACTCTGATGCCGAGGACATGGATCTTTACAGTCCACAGGCTGAAATACAACAGCCACATATTTCATTTAGTCCCTATTCCAAAGTGACACAAGACAAAAAATACTTCCCAACCTGGTGGTCCCTGAACCCCACAGGTCAGGTTCTCACCTAGCTAAGGCTGCCTGCAGCTCCTCTTCCTTCTTGGCCAGCTGCATTTTGAGTTCTGCAATCTGAGCCTGCAGCTCAGCAATCTGGTCATGCAGATCACTGGAGTCCCCTTCGAGCTTTCGACGAGTCTTTTCCAATTCTTGCCTCTGCTTTTCTTCACGTCGCAGACGTTCTGATGGAGATAGTGACACATTAAGTTACACGGACAACACATACTCAAAGAACGTTGTACGAGCAGAGAAAATAAAGCTATTTAAGCAATAGTTTCTTTCCTAATAATACAACCGTCCAAACTACTAGGATCTATACATGCAACTGCCCCCATATTTTGCCGTCAAAACACATCTGGGCAATTTCCCTTTTCCTCGTCTTACAGCCAAACGTCCTTCCCCGCCTTACACTGTAATAAACAATGCCAGCACAATATCAGTCTCTCCCAACACCCACACCACACAGGCATAAGCACTCATTAAGTGATGTCGAACACAAGGTCTGCTCTCCCTTTACTGAAACTAAATAGGCTGGCTGCTGCTTCATTAACCTGGGCAGTGTCCAGAAGAAGTGCCTCTACCTTGAACTCTGAAGAACTTGCAAAAACAGGATATCAGAAAAAGCACTAACCCTGACAGATTGATGCTGCTGGAAGCAGAAAAGTGGAGACACTTCCACAGCAAGAGAAGAAAGACAACCAGCCTCTCTTCTCCATTGGCCTGCTGCTTTGGAGAGAATTTTTATTTAGATCAAGGGCTCAGCTGACAAGGCACATAACCTTCAGCCACCAGCTGAACAGCTCTATCAAACCAATCAATAGCATACACACTATAGACTAATTTTTAACCCCTCAAAAACTGGAAAGTACTAAAACTCTAGAAATTAAACTGAAGTTCAACAATTTTAACAAGAAACCACCTAAAACTAAACAGGAAAGTTCTTTGCAGGATCTGTCCTTAAAAAAAAAAAAAAAACAAAACCAAAACCACCTTCAAGGTCTGTGATCATGGCCTCATGCTTATTCTTGAGTTTGGCTAAACTCTTAGATTTCTCCTCTTCCTCTGTCAGGTTTGTTGTAAATTCAGACATTCTGTCTTCCAACATTTTCCTTTCCTGCAGAATTGAGAAGGCAATGTCAATGTAGTTGCTAGAATTACAGGAGATTTTTCCAGAGCTGACTGTGCTTAAAGACATTAATGTCAGGAGTGCCCACTCCTGCTACAAGGAAACTTGGAACAAAAGAAATCCTTTCAGGATTACAGATAGTATTCAAATAAATGGTTACGTAAAGATTTGTATTTGATAGCCCTTTCAAGCTGAAAGGGAAGTTTATGAAGTTTCTTGATAATGTTTGGCATAACAATATACCAGAAAACATTTGCTCATGGACTGTTATTTAGTCAAGACTATTTAAATATCATACAATAGTGACTTGTAAAGAATACAGGCAGGCAGCTAATTTCAAAAATTCAGGTCAGAGTCGTCAAAGACAAGATTGATCTCATTCATAAGTTTCTCTGTAATATGGCAAAGGTCAGCCTTTGGCGAGCGGCTCCAGGAGAAACAAACACCTGTACATCTTCAGCCTGCATAAGAAGCTGCAGGAGTCTTACCTTAGCCAATTTGAGATTCTGATCTTCCAGAACTAACACATCTTCTTCCAGTTTCTTCAATTTGGCCTCTGTGGTCACTTTTTCTAGCTGCAACTTCTGCCTTGCGCTTTCCTCTTCTTCAAGTTGCTCCTCTAGTTCCTTCACAACATCCACAGAAAAGCAAGGCATTTGTCAGTGCTGCTCACTAACCAATGTAAGAGCACAGTAGCAATCATAGAACTTGGAAGGTTTCTTTACCCTTCCTTCGAGGTATTACTAGTACTTTCCAGAAGTGACATCTCTGTCATGACTTAATGCAACATATTGCGTTCTAACAAACAAGTTTTCTAGCAGGATAAACAATGCTGTTTTGCAAAGAATGCTACCATGCCTAAAATACTTGGCTTAAGCAAAGACTTATCTAATTACGTGACAAGTGGCCATCATCATCATCTTCAAGAAGAGAACGGCTCACTCCAGACGACTGACTGAACGCCTCAGGCTCAGCATGAGAATCGCTGTGTTCTACTGCTATTTCCACAGTTAGATTTTTCTAGGCTTTTTTTTTTGTTCTCTCTCCCTCGTTTCCCTCCAAGCTGAGGCAAAAGAACCACTATAACTCTTGCTATCGTCTTTACTGACAAGAGATAGCATTCCTAAGGCATTACCTGGATGTTCTGCTGCATCTTCTTCTTTTCAGCCTGCAGATGTTGACATCTTTCTTCTTCCTCCTCCACCCTTGCCTCCAGGTCATGACATATCTCCTCCAGTTCTTGTTTCTTGGCTGTCAGGCGGGCTCTTATCTCCTCAGCTTCAGCACAGAGTTCAGTTTCTGCTTGCAACTGTTCCTGCAGCTGCATCTTCTCTGCCATTAGCTACATTGGACACAAAGCCAGAAATAAGACAAGCTCTGATTTACCAAAGCACTTAGCAATCTGTGTTATGTGCTTCTGTGTTCCACGGTTACAGTCTTATCTTTGCAGCAGTCTCCTGCTGCGAATCAAAAGCTAAATATCAAAACATAGTTTTTAAGCATTTGTTCTCCTTCACAAATCATGCACTGCAACCTGCTAGAGGACTGCTCTAAACGACCTGCTAGAGGAACTGAGCTGGGAAGAAGGCCAAAAGAAATGGAACAAGATGGCAGCCAAGTCACATACTTCAACAAGTTGGAATCCTGCAGCTTATCCATCAGAGCAATAAAGCAAAGGAGGAACTCTCAAGCAGTTAGCCAGGTAGAAAGAGAGTGACTTTTACAGGAGATTCGCAAACTCACCTGAGCCTGGAAGGTCTCCATCTCACTCAGTCTGTTTTCTGCAGCTAGCTGCTTCTCCTTGACCTTTATTAGTTCTTCTTCCTTGGCCATCATCTCCTCTTCCTGTCTGCTTACTTGCAGAAGTGGCTTCACCTAAGAGGGAAACCAAGGGAATGAGATGTGTATAAGAAACGAGGAAAATATGAAGAAATGCTCTTGTACTTGACAAGCATTAAATAAAACACCATTTTAGGTAAGCATAATTATTTGAAGGACTGACCAATTGTTTTGTTGTGAACACTAGGAGGATCTGTATCATGTACTTTGCCAATAACACACTTTCTGCCTGCTCAACTTTTCCTCCAGGATGGCATGCATCAGGAAAGGGTTGGGTAAATTCCAGACCCTTAAGGGCTAAGTAGTAATAGCAGGAGAATAAAAAAGTAGCCATACAGTAGGGAAACTCACAGGTAGGTCAATGTAAACACAAATCCAAACAACACCCACCTCTGTGCTCCCCCATCAAAAGCTCTTAAAAGTAATTTCATAGAGAAGAGAAGAACAGTTTAAACTCTGCTCTCATTTAGCTATAAAGTCTCACGGCTAAATAGCAAGAAATTCCACACATTTAGAAAACAGACCATTTCTTCATGTGTTCATTGTCTTTATAAAGGTAAAATATCTACAAATCTAACAAGATCAGACCTCAGTGCATTTCCTTTGTTCTTACAACCCTGGAGAAAGAGATGGCAAGCCATCTCCGTATTAACAATTTTTGTCTAGCTAAACTGACTAGCCACACAGCAAGTGACTCGCTGAAGTGCTATACCACCAAAGCAAGCAATCCTCTTAGACTTCTTAGGCATAAAGCATTAAAAGACTACTTCTGCTTTTCCACAACATTACTTGGATATAGCCTTGCATTTGGTTTATGCAGGCATACTGCATAGCTATAAAACACGCTATGATATCCTCTGCCTAAATTAATCAAGGTGTAGTTGCAAGTCAGCCCAACTGTAGAGGAAGTGGATTTTGTGCTCTGGTTCAACCTGAGGACCTGAAATTGCAATCAAACTGCCAAAGCTGCAAAGGTAAAAATATATTACCTTGGTGAACAACCTCCACCATTGCCAATTCCGCAGTTTCAAATAGGCAGCACAGTTCCTCTGAAGCACTTTCATGGCTGTCAACTGCTGCTGGCGCTTGGCAAAGGCTCTGCAAGGTAAATGGATATCAGATAAAAGAACTCACAGTGAAATGCAATTCTATCCACCAAGCCCTTTCTTATACACCTCTACATTTTTATTTTAGAAGGTTCCCTCCTAAAAACCTGTAAAAAACCCCTTCCTCTATCTTCTAAAGGTTGCTTTTTCTTCCTCAGGTAAAGGATGGCTATCCTTTCCTTTAGTCAATTTCCTACTTAATTTTTTTTCCCTAATGTCTTCTAACCTAAAAAGCCTCACTATTTTCACTTCAGAAAGAGAGATTTGTGTGTTTTCCTGCCAATCTGACAGATACTACCCTTTGTTTTTAGAACTGTACCATTTGCAATACTATTTAATAGCTTAAGAGAAATCCTACACCTCCTGAATCAATACTGTACTAACACCTTTTTATTTTCACATTTGCAGTTTGCAGCTCTTCTGTCAAAAACTTTGCCTGCTATATAGTACTCCTGTAGAGGGTAACAGACTTTACTGCTCTGGCAGTATACAGGACAGCAGCACACCCAGCTTCTTGCAGATGCCCAAAGTCCAGCATTACAGAGATCAGAAAACTCTAAAACAACCATCAACTGTTACATACAACAAATATATCATGGCCTTTTTGACAAAAAAAAAATTCTAGTCCACTGTTTTTGAAGAGAAACTTGTACCTGAATGGGAGAAATACACATTTACAATGTACTTTACAAAATATGGTACTTACTTTCTGGCCAGGTAGCCTCTGCAGCATGCTTGGAAGCCAATAATGACATCTGTGATCTTCAGGTCTCTCTCTTCTTCAAGATGAGCAAGGACCCCAGCTCTGAAAAACACTTTACTCTGTCCAATTCGATAAAGGTTGGAATCCAGCTCCAATGCTTTGATCTAAAACGAGAGAGAGAAGAATTCATCTCCTGCAAAGACTGCTTCACGTGAAACACCACAAAACATACTTGTGTCTCATGGCTGTAAGAACTCTTTCCCTACAATAAGCAACTCAGGCCAACCGAAGTTGCTAGCTCCCAATAAAGTCCTGTCACAGTTAAAGGAGTTTGAGTTCAGCCAAGCGCAGCATGAAACTGAGGTAACCAGAGACAGAAAATACGATGAAGTGTTTAATACAACACCACATCAAGTATCCAGAACTACAACGATGCTGTGAGGAACATATGCCTAGCCCCAAGAGCCCGCTTCCCTTCCTAAAGGAAACATATCTGTTGATCCTTCGTATTTATTTTTTCCCCAGTCCTAATCTTTGCCAGAGAAAGAGCCAACTTTCCCATCCTTTAAAGGATTTGCCATCAACACGCTAGTTAAGAGGAATAAGGTATACTTTAAGAAAGAAAAAAGGGAATCCCTTACAGCCAAATTCAATTTAGTGTCCCCTAGTCTTCCAAGCTACAGAGCCAAAGCTTTCCCTTTGCAGCAGGTAATTCTGCAGAAATTAACTGGAGCCTTTACTGAAAGCATTTGTCACCAGCAGGGCATTACAAAAATTTTGTTGAAGCTCATACTTTAAGCATGTACTAAAGATAACATTAATGCATCTAAGCATTTTGATTCCATGAATACTGCTGGCATCTGCAAGTGTATGCGTCTGTGGAAACAGAAAGATCCTCTTTGCCTAGGATTATTGAACCTCATGCTAGTCCAAAGCATCCATATATGAAGCCAAGAGACAAACTTCTTGTATCCTCCTTCTCTCAGACAAAACGTTTGACTTCAGAATTTTGGTCTGTGCATACAAGATATATTTAACATGCACAACTCCTATTTCCACACCACACCCATAAAGTTCATTCTATTCAAGTAGAGTTTCTGGGATGTCTTACCATCAGCACACAAGCCTGCTTTCCATCCATAAATCCTTTGGGAATTGCATTTGGAGTTAAGATTTCATATCTGAAAAGGAGAAAGCATTAGACTAGTTGCATTATGAGTTTGCCAGCTTACGGTCTTGTTAGAGGAAAAAAATCAGAGTAATTTTTTATTACGCAACAGAGTATGAAGCAGCAGTCTTAGATAGGGTCCTCTACATCTCACCTTAACTACATGCTTACTAGAGAAGTCAAGGATGCTTTTGGGAGGCTTTGTGCCAGGGAATACCCGAAGGACAGATGTTCTGTGTTGCTGCCCTTGAAAACAGTGGCAATCTAGTTGTAATAAAATACTTATTTTTGAATTTATGTCCTAATTTTGCCAGGGTAAAGGTTGCTTGAGATTCTTTTCTAGGCCTTACCTTTGTCTGAATTCCTGGAATACAACTCTGTTGGGGAAACCTTGACGACAAATACGGATTCCCTCCAGCACTCCGTTACAGCGAAGCTGGTCAAGGACCAAGTGGGGGTCTAGTTTTCCAGCCTAGTGAGGAAAAAAGCATGTTTTATAAATACACGACACAAAGCTTTTCTAAGAGTTGCTTACTCCCTTGCCTCCCTCTCTTTTTTGTAAAGCAGCCAGTTTTCTCTTTTCCAGTTAGAAGCAACTGAAAGCTTTTATGGCACCTTAAGAAATGCAAATAACAGTCTCCAGAACTGTGGCACATATACAGTTATCTAGGATGACCTTAAAAAGATATCCTAAGAAAACAGGACCTCTTTAAGATCTCTTGCAAAACCTGACAAAAGATATCAACCCAGCCACATGGCCCCAGAAGCCCACGTAAGACTGCATGGGCTGTACTGTTGTAACTGTCTTTACCTTTTTCTCATGGTTGGGGATAATACAACGAACGAAGTTGGGGTTGGTGTTCCTCAACGTAGCCATCAGTTTAGCCAGCTGTTCTTTATAGAGCTGTCCCACTGTTCGGAACATACCCTTCCTGGTTTTAAAGGCCCCTGGCAACGCTGTATCTGACATACCAGCTACCTGATCCAGCCCAACAATACGGTCAACTAGAGAGAGCACAAGAAAGAGTGTTAAAATTCTGACATAAATCAAGGAAGCACTGGAATGTACAAAGAACATCTGGGTAGAACAGGATAAATGACAGCTGCTGCAGGATC
Source organism: Steatornis caripensis (assembly GCA_013398225.1). Taxonomy (NCBI): domain Eukaryota; kingdom Metazoa; phylum Chordata; class Aves; order Caprimulgiformes; family Steatornithidae; genus Steatornis; species Steatornis caripensis. The sequence continues at coordinate 130,350 of VZSC01003123.1, read as the reverse complement.
CTTTTTGCTTCATCTCTACACAGATGTCAACTCCTGTACAGAATTTGTGCAGGGATAGGAGCAGGAAGGAAAAAAGCAACAGCTCACTACAGGAAGTTTGAGTGATGTAGTCAAACTTACTCCCAAACATATTCTACTGATGCTCTGGATGGCAGCTCTGGAGGAGCAATCTAGAAGAGAGTTTCAGATGCTTCTACTTGCTTAGATTACAACACGAAACAACAAAACAAGAGTTCTAGCTGCCAGCCCAGCAGAGTCAACTATTAGTTAACTCTGACCCAGAAGGGGCCACAGTTAGAGAAAAAGCCCAGCTTCACTCTTGCATTACAGGCAGAACTGCCACGACCTGTGATCAGAAAAGCCATATCTACTTGTAAACTGAGCAAACATGGTAAAAGGCATGATAGAAACCAGATCTGAAAACATCACTGTTTGGTTTTGGAGTACGAGTATTCTATGACAGAGACATGAACAATACCACTAGGAGAAAGTCAGAACTCCCTGCCCCAAGAGTTTCTCCACTATGCCAAAGTGACATCCAAGCACTGATGAAGCTATCACTTTGATGGGTGGACTCCACAAATCCTTTCTTTCAATAGAAGCCAGCTAGATCTGAGAGTAGCAGAGGCAAGAAGAAACTGAAGCATTACATTTTCCCATTGCTCTTCTACATGGAGACAAAAATTCACCCATCCAAGCGAAACCAACTGTATCACTGTAAGTTTCCGTAACCCAAACACATTTTTATTAAGGGTTTCAAGCTACTACTTCACTTTATCTTTAGTGGTTGGCTGATGCCTACACTCAGGCTCCCAATCTTCACTTTAGAAAATGCATCAACTTGTGCTCAACTGGCTTCTGAAAAGCTGTCTTCTAAAAAAAAAAAAAAACACCAAACAAAACAGCTGGCTTCTAAAAAAAACTGTTAAGAGAAACCCTTACAAAAAGAAGAAACAAGACAGGATACTCTGATTTACAGCTATTATGAGCTGACAACTGCTCACTTCTAGAGCAGCTGTTAGAATAGGGTCAAGGTTGTCTTATCGGGAAGAAAAGAAGGTTATGTTACTAGATGACGTCACAGGGAAATCCACAGAAGAGCATCTCGGATTGTGGCTGGAACAATCCTCTTAATCTTGAGCCCTGCAATCTACATCAAGATAGCAAAAAGGACAGTCACTTGCACAGAAGATCCAGCTAAGAACAGTAAGAACTGATCAGCTATAGTTCAGCTGACATTTCAAGTCCACAAGGAGTCTTACACAGCAAAGGCCTTGTTAGGCACAAGTTCCTGACGGCCATTTTTCATGCAGCACAAGTTCCTCTGCCAAACTAACTTTCTTTTAAATGATCAGCAGCTAAAGTCAAATCCCAATACTGGACTTCAGTTTAAACACAGTCTCAGAAATCTTCCTTCCAAACCTTTCAAAAAATATAGCCTTGCTAACTGTACGTTCAAACAGTTGACAAGTATTTGCTTTTAGCTGTTCCTACGCAAGTCTTGCAAGAGTGGCCTTTAGCACCTGAATATGTCCATATTTTTCTTGTATCCAGTTGCAAGGTGAGAGTTTTGCTTTTGTTTTAAAGTCCATGAGGAGCTACTAGCACAAAGCAGAGGAAATGAACAAGAAAGACAAGCAGGTATGACAAAGGAACAAAGAGGAGTTAACGGAAGCATTTCTTGCATGGGTCTAGGATGCATTACACACATGACACGACAGCTGGGTTTCTCAGTCACCTGGTTCTAGATGAAGAATAGGAAAGTGTTGATAGAAATAGGCTCTCTGAACGTTCTGCATCTCTGCATCACAGAAAGTGACAGCAACAGTAAGACTCAAAAGCAGATAAACCCAGAGCAGATAGAGTAAAATACTAAACAACACTGCAGAAAGAACACGCTAGTTGCGGGACTGAAAACATAGATTCAACCTCAGACCTTGTGTTTTTTAGTGTTGCAGCTATGCAAGCTGCTGGGACATAACAGTGCATTCATATTTTATCCTGGCATTCTTGGTTTCAAGAAATAATTGCTATATATACAGCAAGCTTAACGTAAGTTGATGCAAATGAACCCTTCTCTCGAGTTACAGCGAGCTTTCATGCAATACCATGATCTAAGCAAAGGATGTTCCAAATAATGCTCATCTTGGTGGCTTAGTCTTCAGCGAAAAAAGGCAACAGAGCTCATCACAGACTTTTGATGATGAAATAAACTCTTCCACATAAAATAAGAGAAAACAAATGAGTTTAAACTTAATTACATACCATCTTTCCACAGCTCAGACACAAACTTATCCGATGACTGGTGGAGAAGAGTAGCAATGTTATCATTCAGTGGATCCATGTTCTTCATCAGCCATTCATCCGCTTTATAATCCACCTGGAGATGACAAACAGGTCATGAAACATGGAGCGAATTTTCTACAGCACAAGATGCAACAAGATCCTGCAAAGTCTATAAAAGTAGCACTGAGATATGTACAATCAACAACAGATTACCTAATCATTCTCTGATTTGCCATCTAAGCAAGTATACCTACAAATTTCAAACCCTAACAAACAGCTGAGTGTTCTGTTCTGTCAGTAAAGGGAATGGATTTGCAATGTTAGCTTGCACCACCCAGAGCACGATGCAAAAGACAACTGCATCATCATTTCTGGTGATGAAGTCTTGATGCAAGGTTTCTGAAAAGTACCTCCAATCTCACCAAGTCACAGAGAAAAAATTTAAATTGGTGTCAGTTTGACATGTCTTCAACTATACACATATAATTTGCAGGCACATCCCCTTAGGCTCTGTAAGCTCCACAGCAACAGAACAACTTCATGAAATCTTCCACTGGTTTCCCATAGGCAGCCATTTTGTTAAGCAGCCATTTCTAAGCAGCAGTGGTTATGCATTAGAAAATACAGCAGATATTCCAGTATTCACATTTTAGCTACTGATTCTTTACCTTGCCAGCATAATGTATGATACAGAAGTCAGCTTTGTCTTTCAGCTGTTTTGGCTTCTGAAATTTGGGGTGGGTGCCTTGTTCTTGTACAACTTTTTCCACAAAGCTTTTGTCTGTTGCTTTTGGGAACCAACACTCTTCATCCAGCAGGGCCAGTATACCAGGAGGCCCAGCCTTAAAGAAGGAAAACATCAAAACATCATTAAAAACATGACTACACCAATAATTAACACCTTTAGAAAGCTAGGAAAAAAAAGGATACCTAAGCCTGACCCCACCACATTCACCTGTTGTGTGGTATCAGTTCAACTACGTCCATACTAATAGAAATTGTCAATAATTCTTCAAAATCCTCATTGGAATTCTGAACATTTTTATTAGAAGGTGTCTTCCTAACATTTGTCTAGATTGTTTTACTTGTGTGTATGTGTGTGGGGGATCTTTGTAATAGAAGGAACACTATCACACTGTTCTCCAAATATTCAGGTGTCTAAATGTAGAAGACCACAACAAAACATTTCACAAACTAGTCCTTACTATTGGAACATCTACTATGAGATTTATAAACTCATAAACTCAGACAATTTTCTGAGAGGAAAAAGTGGCTGACTAGATATATTTTCGTGCAGTAAAATTCATGGCTGACCAGATATATTTTTATGCAGTATTTCCTACAGAACTGATCCTAATAGATTTACTGGTGACATACTTTCAGACAAAGAGGAAACCATTCACTTCTGCTTCTAAGCATACCACAGCGTCAGCAGAGGATTACAAAAACCAGAAAGGTACTTTCCAGTCTACAGGCAGAGGTTATGTGCTCAATGACAAAATTAGTGCAGTCATTTCTTGGTGCTCGATGGAAGAACAAGCTTACCGGCTTCTCTATGAGGTCAATGCAAGGCTGCAAATCCAGGCCAAAGTCAATGAAATTCCACTCTATGCCCTCTCTTTGGTACTCCTCTTGCTCCAGAATGAACATGGTGTGGTTAAAGAGCTGCTGCAACTTTTCATTTGTGTAGTTAATACACAACTGCTCAAAGGAGTTCAGCTAATGAAGAAAAGGGTAGAAAGATGTCTGAACAGTTGCTTTTGAAGACAGACCTACTATTCTCTTAGCATGAAAGATCCTATCTATAGTCCAGGAATCTAAGCTAGTGTTCTCTGTGGTGTGGATAGCCCTTTGTCAATAACCCCATTTGCTTATGAACTGCCTTTCCTGTCATGTGCCACTGCATCACTGCTGCAATTCGTAGGGAAGTTCATACACACCTCAGACTTTGCAAAGGAACGTTTAGCTGTAAACAGCAGAAGAATTACTGCAGCTACTTAACCCAGGAACAGAAAAGACTCCAGTTTTCTCACAAACTTGGAGCTAGCAAGCCCTCTTCATAGGAAGAGGAAGCAACAGAAGCCTGAAAACAAAATTCTAAAAGCATTTGGATTGGAAAGTCCCTTTTTAATCCTCATATATAAAATCAGAGCAGAAAAAAGTGAGGGAAATTTCTTCAACATCTCCAGATTCCTTTAAATTTTAAGGACAAAGTTAATAACTCACAGTGCATTTTCATGTTACATCAGACTAAATATAATGCAGCTGCTAAAGAGAACGGTCCTGTTCTACTTCTTCCACGTTTCACTAATTCCTAACCATGTATTTCCACTCCCCTCCTTTTCATGAGATCCAGCAACCATGAAACCAAAGGTAGACTGATCAGAGAGGAGGAAGGGGGGGGCGGGGAGGAATTTTTTTTTTTTTTAAATCAACTTTTCTGTGTCTTAGTTTTCAATTTCATGAATAAATCGGTCCAATTCATTTTGCAGCTGCACATGAGCTAGATCCAGCATGACACAAGTTGACAGGGGCTGCCTGGGATAATGGCAGTATAGTTCTTTTCTGATCACAGCCTGTGGTTGCTTCAGAGTAAGTATAATGCAAAGCCCCATTCTAAAATTGTTGTCTCACAGGCGCAATGGTTTGGCCTAACAGTTCACTGCCACCTAGAGGGAGCTCCCACTTCGCCTCTTTTTGATCTCTGCCTCAACTTTCCTTCAGCTCTTCCTCTCCTACATTTATCTTGCATCAGTTTTTATGCTTAGATTCCCCTTTGCAGACTGATTCAATGATAAAACACCCTAAGAAAATATTTCCCACGGGGCCAGAGAGATGAACAGTACAAGCACTTGCAGCCATGAGCAGCAGAGGGGAAAAGGAGCAAGTTCACTCCTTTTCTGCATCAAGGAGCTGCTGTTAAACCTGTTTAGCTGTATGTGAAACCACACTCTGATCCCAAATTTTCAGGCTTCTTGCAGAAAGAAGCATACATAGGTCAGAATTTATGTTGGATCTGACGTGGTCTACTCTGTCTTTGTCTTTTCCAAAACTCATCAGCAGGAAGAAGAAACCATTTCTAACAATTTTTCATGACACTAACAGGTTTCAGTAGGTCATCCCTTAACTGTTTTGGGACAGACCAATGGGACATAAAATTTTAAAGTCCACTGGTTATCCATAACTCTACATGACCTTTTAAAAGACTTTTTTGTAGGTTAGCAAACTCTTCAGCTGTGAGCTTAAGCTGTTAATCAAGAACACCTGGAACTATGAAATTAAAATAATTCTGATGCACATGCCAAAAAGGATGTAAGCACCAGAATCTATGGCAATGAGATAAAACATTTGTGGAATACATAAAATACTAAAGAATGAACCTCAACTTATCTGACAGTTCACATCAGCAGAGATATCGGATAACAAAAGCAGAATACATATCCTTGCCAAAACTATACCCTTCTCTTCCAGTTTTAAAGTGATTTCCTTCAGTAGTCTTTGCTTCATGGTAAACTGTGCTGAGTGCAAGGACCTAACATCTCATTACCTCAAAAATTTCAAAGCCGGCAATGTCAAGGATTCCANAAGCAGAATACATATCCTTGCCAAAACTATACCCTTCTCTTCCAGTTTTAAAGTGATTTCCTTCAGTAGTCTTTGCTTCATGGTAAACTGTGCTGAGTGCAAGGACCTAACATCTCATTACCTCAAAAATTTCAAAGCCAGCAATGTCAAGGATTCCAATGAAGGATGCACCCTGTCGCTTGGTCTTGTCCAATGCCTTGTTGATACGCATAACCAGCCACCGGAACATACGTTCATAAGTGGCTTTAGCCAGCGCTTCAATGGCAAAGTCAGCCTAAACAGAAAAAAGACAAAGATCAGGAGTTACATTATAATCAAAAAGGAAGGCACAGATTACACTGTTTTGGCATCTAATGGCCCAACTGTCGCCTGATATTTTCTCTCCACCACGAAACTCACTGAACAAGGCTCATTTCAGAGGTTATTCCCAATGAAAAATGGATGGCACAGCAATAGTCCATAAACAAGACCAAACAATTTCTCTTACTAAATTAGCATGTCAAAGCCAAACTTCAGGATCCTGCCTGTTGCAGAAACCAATGCCTGGTATTCAAGAAAGAAAAATTATGCCCAGTCACTTCCAAAGACTATAGTAACATAGCGTGTTTCATAGGCCCAAAGAAAAACATTTCAATTCTTTTGTGATTTAGGATTTGTGAAACCAAATCCCTCCCTCCCATGCCACTAATCTACCTGCAGTTGACACAAAAATACTATTTATAGTAAGAAATTTAGTATCAAAATGGAAAGGCAACTTGTGACTATTTCTAGACTTCACTCTCTTCCTAATCCCTTCCATGTTATGGGGTCATGTTTATTTACACTGAGAATAAGGATGCGTTCATAAAAGAAGCTGTGGAGTGAGTAAGCACAGGGGCTTTGCTCCATTCAGGAGGTCAACAGCTCCTAGGTCTGGTTTCATTTAGAGCACAACACAATTCAAGAGTGTTACAAAATTTACAACAGGTTTCACGGGTGAGCAGCAAATTCTTCCACCCTCAAAATGAGGCTTTCTGTATTACAGCAACTTGAAAACATCATCCCTGCATACAGCAGTGGTGAGACTTACTCCATTAGGACAGTCACCAAAGTTAGGGGAGTTGTGTTCTTTTTTTTTTGTTCTTTTTCCAGATAAGAAAAAGTGCTACAGGGGCAGGGTAATTTCTATCTTTATACGGCTCAAGTGAGCAAATACTAGAAGCAATACACACGCTACATTATTCAAGTGTGGTTGCCACACTTCGCAGTCATAAAGATGGTTATTAAACGCTACAGAAACCTCTACTGCATTTGTTAGCTTTATGGCAGTAACATTAAGACTAAAGCACTTGCTCATTTTTAAAGAATGCATACCTGCTCTTTGGTCTGAGCTTTCTGGACATAATCTCGCCCAACTTTGATGCGAGGAGTCAGAATACCTCTCGTGAAATCCGTCACATTGATACCCAAAAGGTGAGACACTTTCTGAGCAGCTAAAGACAGTAAGAGGAAACAACAAAAAGATTAATGTTGTTTTGTTTTTCTTTCAGATAGCAAGAGAAAAAGAAAAACATTCCTGCAACTGCCTTCCCAAGAGAGTAATGAAACAGCTTATAAAAAATGTTAAATGAAGAAAAGGACAAAGAAAGGTATCTTCAAAACAAAAAAAAAAAACCAAAAAAACCTCTTGCAACCCATACTACAGGTTATTGAGTTTCTCCAGAAGCCATGAGAGTAAACTTGAAGCAATACTCCCATACTACCAAGTCATAATACAGAAGCTTTAGAAAGTTCATAGTCTGTAATCAATGTAAAGATATGTCAAGTAACAGATTTCTTAATCAAGCTAATTGTTCTGTCTTCATCTACTGATTAGTCTTTGAGGCAACTCTGTATTTCAGATTCAAGATCCAAAACCCAAATGGTTCACCCTCCTCCCTAAAATGCCACTTAGAGCATATTTTCCATAATAACGGCCAAAAATATAAACACTTAGAGATAAATGAGCAAACTCTCATATTCGTACAGTACATCTATAATGAAGGTCTAAGAGTTAAGCCTTCTATCAGGTGAAACATGGTACTTATTTACACATGCAACAATAGGCAGTGCAATTAATATGTACACTTACTTTACACCCACCACAAAACTATCCACATTACTCTTACAGTTACAAGTCTACCTACAAGGTCAGTGAAGAACACTCCTTAAAGTCTGATAATATAGGTTTGTAGGAGCACTCATTCCTAGCTTGGTTAAAACACACACACTACATTTTCCAGTAGAGTAATCCTTTTCATCTGGTCATCACGTGTACTTCCTGCCTAGCCCTGTCACAAGAACAGTGCCACATTCCTGCCCATGGGTGGCTGCAAACCCACGCCTGGCAAAACAGTGTGTATTTGTAAGAAGGAGCATGTCAGCTCCTTCGACAGATCATTTGTCTCATACAAAAACAGGACTCTGGCATTCCCTACATACTCTAATATATTCTTCTACTTGCAAGAACTTCCTGTAGGCTTTTTTCTTCTTTTTTCTTTAGGAGTGGGAAAGGAGATTGGTTACCTGTATTGTCTGGCATAGAGGCTTGGTCTGTATTACGCTCCTTCTTGAAGACTATGTTGCCAAGTTGAAGAACACCTGAGATAACCTTCAGCAGACCTTTTAAAATAATAATAATAACAGCTTAGTGTCAGACATCACCAAAATCCCTGATATGGCCCAGTTACCTTTCCTGATATGGTTAAGAGGCCCTTGTCAATATCCCAAAGATGTTGTCTGGAATTTGGGAAAAAACATCACAGGTGATTCCTCTATATAGCTCCCATTCAGGACACAGGACTTTCCCTGTTCCTCCTATGCTAGACTACACAGCCTGGAAATTTACCCGTTCTCAACATCACTATAGTAAAGCGAGACAGACAGGACTTAAGGTAATGTGCCACCCTACAACATCTGTATTTTTTGATAAAATGTTTGTTCTCTGTTAGAGAGCCAAATACTGTTAAACACAGGAAAGAGGCAGTTATTGAGAGTACAAACAAATTAAGAGAAGGAAGCTTTTGTTCCTTTAACTCTGCACCACTTTCAGCTCCCTGACCAAGGTCTGTAGTCCATACCGACTTACACCCCGCCCCCTGAAGCGCCCCACCCATTGCTAATAGTGCATTTATACTCTTCAAATGGTACACTTCACGAAAGCAGCGTCAGATGCTAGGACAGGGAAAACATTTTTCAATGCCACAGCATCAATTCAGTTTTCACCATGTATCAATCAAAGCTCATTGCATACTAGCTTCTAGTTGCCTGGAGCAACTAGAATAAACCGATAGTCACTTGCAAAGGGAATCTTGTACCAAAGATTTTTTCATCCTCTAATTTCTACCTGCTACAGAAACATTTGTTTTAAAACAACATCCTTTTGATAGCAGAGTGAACAAAGGCTCCACATATGCTACATCAGGACTAACAGAAAAGAGACATGTATGTTCCTAGTAGCATGTTATGAAATTCAGTGGTTTGACTCCAGCTGAATCTGGAGTCCTGGCACTTGGAAAGACAGCTTAGTTTGACGTCTGACAAATTAAGATAGTTAGTGTTCAGACTTGCTCAAAAAACTGTCAGGACATCCCGACAATAAATTAGGCTGTCAATTCTTTTATTCACTTTAGGCAAATTTCTCTTCACCTCCATACAGCAGTTTCAGTCTCAGATGATTCAGGGTATCAAGTATATTAAACGTATGTATAAAAAAGAATGTCAAAAATGTGACTGTGGATAATCACAGTGGATTTATAGCAGGCTGGACTGTGAAGAGCAATAATTAAGGCACATATTCCCTACAGCCACAAGAGCTGCAGCCTCCAGCAGAGGAGGTAGTGACCTCAAACCACCACAGATACTTGCTTCAGTGCACAGAAAAAACAGTCCTAGCTTTAGAAGACCGTATACATTTAGAAACTGAGATTCTGCAGAATTCTGGCTTCCTACCAGTGAGGCAGGTCACGAATGAGACAGCACAGAGCTCTGGTGAATATGTATTACTGCACTTTGTGCTGGCTGCATGCAATTCTGGCTTCACTGCCACAGTACTGTGCTCCCAGAATCAGACAATATTAATTTCCGATCAGCAGTTCAGTGTTAAGCTGGAAAGAAAGGCACTATGACCAGGCCATTCTCAAAGTACTAATCCAGCAGTGGTTGGATTAGATACTTTAAAGCCACTGCTTAGGGATAGGGGGAGCACACAAGCCGTGCATTGCACATGAGAATGAGGGGATTCTTGTATCTTGGATGTGTTATTCATGAACTGGATATACAGCTCTCAAATTGGGAACAAAAACAGCAAGCAGAAGCACGTTTTCATTAGCTGTTTGACTTCTAACATTAACTGTATAAACTGAAACTGTGCTGGTAGATCCTGAGGTGGATCACTGCAAAGCCACTCAGTTTATTACTTGCACACCGTGAACTTGTGGGAGGGGAAAATGGCACTTGACAAAACAAAACCAACAAAAACACCAAAACAAACAAAGAACTCCAGAACAAAAAAGCTCCAGAGAGATATGATCTGTTCCCTCTTTTGTGTCCTTGCATTTTCAAGACTTCCAGAGGCTGCATACCTATCTGCTCCTCATCTGGGATGCCCATGATCTTCATTGCCTCCATGGTCTCCTGAAACATATCTTTGTCTTGCTGACCAGGGATTGTAACATGGCCATTGGAAAGGAAGCGATATTTGTTGTAAGGCTCCAGCAGCAGATCAGCTTAGGAAAGAATTGAGAAAGAAGTTACTACGATTTTTGGGTTGGTTTTTTTTAAATAGAAAACAAGCTACCACTGAGATCAAATTTCTGACTTGCATATGCTAGCAGGTGCTGGATGAACCTGGGATTAGGCCCAGTTTTACTGCAGGCTGAACACTTCATGTGTTTTAGATAAAACTGGAGTTTTTCTGACTTATTTCTTTCTATTCCCTCCTCTGGACTACTCCACCAAAGCAGTGTCAATCATCATTAATGCCCTAAGTCTATAAGAAGCAGGGATTAACTTGAAAGTAAATTTGCCTTTAATTTCAGACACCTCATTTGTTTCAAGTCAGGTGAAAGTCAATACACAGCACTTGAAACAGTAGTAACTATAAGAAAAGTCCTCTCCTCCTGTCTTTCCTCCAAATCAACTTGCAGCTCTTGCCCAAAATGCAACCCGATTACTAGGCTGCGGTATTAAAGCTAGGTGCAATAGGATCCCAGACTTCTAGAGTTGCTTATATGCTAGCAGCTTTGCTCCATTCAGTTAAATGCTGAGCACATCACAGTAGGACCATTCCTGCTCTAGAAGGGTTTACATCATGCAAGACGAGACTAAACATGGGACAGTGATTTAGATAAGGAAGGATGTAGAGTCATTGCTGGCAAGGAGACAAGTGCAGGAAGGAACCAGAGAAGCAAGTTTTCAGGAACTGAAGTGCAGGGGGAGGGCAGAGGGATGTATGAGTGTACAGAAGAAGAGGAGGGGTGACTATATCTAAAAGGCAGAGCCAGAAAACTATGAAGAAACAAGTCCTAGCCTGCAAGTGTTCTGAACTCTGTCATTGCGGTGAGGGAACCCCACAACTACAACAAAATCATACGTACTCTTCAAATGCTCCCCTGCCCCAGACAGCAGGTAGTAAAAGATGTGGAAGGTTCTCTCCTCTTTGGCTTGACGAATTGCACGTGACTTCTCCAGCAGATCTTCATAGAGTCAAGGCATACGGCAGGACATACAAATCACTTCCTATTCTATAGCAGGAGAAAAAACTCATACTACCTAATGTTATCCTCATGCCAATTAACAGGGGTACTGATATAGCAATCATTATCAGTCAACAGCCCACTGAGCTTCTGGTCTCACTTCTGTCAGCCTTTGAATGGCAGCTATGATAAGAGAGACTTAGCTGATAAAAACCAGAAAAACATCCATGGCTATCCATCCCTACTTGCCTTGGACAGAAGTGAGAATGGCTTATGAAATTCCAAAGCTATTCATCTTATTGCAGTTTGTCCTTTTGTTTCAGCCTCCTAAGATTAGAATTCATTCATTCATAAAGTATTTCCACCATCATCACAAAGGTCACAAAATACTGTATGAAGAAACAGGAAACTACAATGGTAATCTTGTTAGCATAAATTTACATGATTCCTAGCACTTTCTCGACCTGAAAAACAAAGTCAGTTGTGAAGAGATTGCTAGATATCACTATTGCCACCTCTATAGCTTTTAACGTCTCCTTGTAAGTGGTTACAGAAAGGATACAGGTCTCGATATTGGCTCCAACAATGTAGCCGTTGACATCAAAGTTGATTCTGATGAACTTGCCCTAAGAGGAAGATAACAGCATTAACATTAGTATTCATTCTATCTTGTAACAGCAGTAAACAGCAAAGGTAAACGTTCTCTTTTTAATCTAGGAAAGGAAATTCAGAACAGGTCAGGTAGGTGCTACGCAAAACGTAACATCAGCCAATAGGCAGCGCATGCCGATCACAACAGCTATTTAACAGCCAAGACACCAAACACATTTCAGACAGTCTACAAATCAAATTCATTATGTTTCACCCGAGATTTCCCACTACCAGGGTCCCTTCAGTCTCATGTGCTGTGTGAGCTAGACAGTTCCATCTCACTGAATGTTAGCTTCAACCATTTTCATTTATTTCCAGCTCTAGCTCCCCCATCTGCCTCTCAGATGCTGTCCGTTGCTCTCTAGAGCAAACAAAGTAAGGATCAGTATTTGCTCTCCAGGATAAACCCAACTGTAATAAGCTTACAATAAAAACTGGCATAGGGTCAGGGTCCTTCGTTCCAGAGACCTATCAGGTCTATTCGGGATAATTCACTGAATGAAATTCACTTCCCAGATTAATTTGAAGGATGTCGCTCACAGACAGTTTTCCTATCCCTGACAGCAATTCACTCAAAAGCAGACCAAGTCTTCCCTCTGGGAAGTGTAGAATACTGGCACCCACACTGGATAGCAATACTCACAAATCTTGAGGAGTTGTCATTCTTTACTGTCTTGGCATTTCCAAAGGCCTCCAGGATGGGATTAGCCTGGAGCAACTGTCTCTCCAGTTCTCCCTAGAGATAAACCAGAAATTAATAAAGTAGGTATCAGTTCACTGCATTAACCTTGGGTCAACCAGGGCTGAGGTTTCAATTCACACTAGCTTGGCATCTGTTGTAGAGAAGCCATATTAAACCTTAGGAGATGATCCCTTAAACCTTCAAAGGAGACTCATTAGTTATCTTGGTAAAACAGAAACATTCACAAATATGCCTTATTCTCTTCCTCAACAAAAGGGCATCCCAGTGCTGTCTTTCTGTTAACAAGAAGCCCTTCAAAGCCTCTTGGCCATAACATCCCACAGACTTCCCAGGATCCAAGCGAAACACGGTACCATCCAAGATCAGGGCCTCATCCCAGAAGCGTCTTGCCATCTAGGCTGGAAGAGTGAGGAAAATCCTGTCTTGCTGCTACAAGATAGCCATGAACTCTGCTAGTAGTAGGTTAAGAAGTTAGTCTGAAAAGGTCTAATGCTCAAAAAAAACCCCAAAACAAACAAAAAAACCTTGCAGTAAGAGTCTACATCTTCCAAAATACAAACAAGCAAAAACCTCCTTTGTAAGGAGGGACCCAAAAAAAAAAAAGAGAATTAGTGGTATCCCACAAACTGCATGATCGCTTGCATTCTGCTGGCGTATTTGCACACTCCTCCCTCAAGGAACACAAAACCCTGGAGCTGTAGAAAAAGAAAATTCAGAACCTTTATCCCTGCCAAGTACTAGACTGGAGCATATACACCTTTCCCTGCAGGCTCTAGATATATCCCTGGCTGTTTTTAAAAATTACTTGTCCTCTGTTCTAAAAGCATGGAGTTCTATATATTTCAAGATTACCTAAAAAGCTTCTACAGACAGAAAATGACAGTTTAGATTAATGACTGCCTTTTTAGCAGTTATCAGTAAGTACTGAAGACTTCCTGTGCGTAACAGATGGAAATGAAGTTTGATTCGCAAGAACTAGAATTTATGGGCAAATTATTTAAGGGTACTTCTACAGGAAAATTGTTCCCATTCATTTTCAAAGTGCATTACAAAACAGATTAGTCCTTACAACGTGTCTCTAAAAATACGTGCAATAAAAAAAATAAAAAGAAGATACATGAGAAACTGTACAAAGAACTATGAGTCTGTATTTCTTACTTCCACAATCACCTCACTTCATGCTTGCAAAGTGCAAGGCCAAACAAGACTCTCAGTCCCTGTAGAACTGCACAGCTGCTGCAAACACTTTCATTCACTGTCAAGTATATATAACAAGGCAGTTTGCCCTGGGAAGGGAACCTGAGCTGGGACACTCGCTCTCTCACGACAGAGCCAGAATGTGGCTTTGTGAGACGAAAACCTTGAAACTAGGTTCAGTCCTTGGAACTGTGTGGTAATTACATTTCCCCTCCTATTCTGGCACACGTACTGAAGTTGGAACACCATTGCCTCACCCCATTCCTCCTTTCTCCCCATCCTGCAGTGAAGTTCTAGGTCTTTGTTTGCAAATCTGCAATCTGTTGCTATGCAAGCAAGAGATGCCAGGAACACCACATTTCAACCCAACTATGGAAACAAGGAGGGAAGCAATCTAAAAAGCCCATTTTTTCATCTAAACAGAAGTCAGGCTTTGACAACAAATCTATCTTTTTAATTATTTGGCTAAAAATAAAACTAATATTCTTAGCTACACAAAGATCAAAAGTTTGTAGAAATACATACTATAGATGTTCCTGTTATGTAATAACTCATGAAGAAAGTGCCATTAGTGTCAAGTAGGTGCTGCTAAACTGTAACTTAGAGGTGATTAGGTCTCTTGAACCACCAAGGGATCAATATGCATAGAGAGTCCAGCTCAGGCTCACAGCAATATAAAGCTGTGGGGAAAGAAAAACACTAAGGAGTTGGTCAAGTTAGTTAGCTCTCATGACTTGCCTTAACACCATGATACAGTGGTTCCGTCCTGGCCCAAACCAGGACACATGCCGTGGCAATGGCACATAAGATTAAGTGGCTGTGATTACTGCAATCTATCCATTCCTTACTGTACGCTGTCTTTGTTTAAAAAGACGATTTCATTATCTTCAAAGTTTTAAAGAAGTTTTTTGGGCGAGTTTGTTGGGGTTTTTTACCTTAAATTTTGATGGTCACCTTTCACTGAAGGAAGAGACTTCATTATTATTATTATACAATGGATAATTTTTGCAAAGCAAAACTAGTACAAGACAGAGCCATCCGTCACAAGCCTTCTAGAAAGGTTCCTTTCATTAATATGCTAAAGGTTCCTATCATTAAGATGCTGCCAATTTTCTGACACCTGTAATTGTCTTCCTTGACCTAAACCTAATTTGTTTAATACTTGGCATGCAATTTAAGTACGTACAATATTCCTCACGAAAATAGACGCAATTAACAGCCACTGGATCTGTTAGCCTATGGCTGGGCAGCACGCAGTCTTCAGTATGCTCTCTTTCTACTGCTCTGAAGTTACAACACCAATTTAAAGCAACTAAAATCCTTGACATCTATATTGTACTCTGAATTTTTTGCATCTCGTACAATTTTTGGATTTATTTCTATGCAAGGTAGAAGTTTTGCCAGCCATTTATCCTTCAGAAAGTATGGAGAAAGGCATCTAGAAATCACAGCTAGCTTTATCAGCATGCAATTTAACAAACCAAAAGACAGGCGAGGGTGTTTGGGTTTTTTGTTTGTTTTGGTGGGGTCCTTCATTGTTTTGGTTTTTACACTTTAAGTATTTGGTTTTGTGTTCTTCTCTGCAGTCATGTGAGAGAATCACAAATAACTGTGTCCAAACAACAGGGTGGGAAAGGGTGAAAGGATCATCAATAACCTAATCTTCATTACAAATATTTATGCATTAGCAACTATCACCCACGAATTTCTGATTGGCTGCAAACATTCTCATCTTGAAAAAACTACTGCGTGATTTAAGAAGTCAGTAGAGAAGCACAGACTAAACATGGGAAAACATCAATTTCAACTTCCATAAATAGTTTCATCAAATGAAAAAAGTGTGTATATAATTAGATTCAGTAGGCCCCAAAAGCAGCCTTAATGTGCTTAGTAGTCACACCATGCAGCTAGAAGCTATTTAGCTGAATATACTAATGCATGGGGATCAGTGGAATCTGTCACTGCCTCCAACACAAGAGAGCCAGACTTGAAGAACATGCCTTATAAATCTGATTTTGCTCCAATACTTGGAAAACCAGGGGTTAACAAACAAAACTTCTAATAGGAGACAGTCAAGAAACCTTTCTGGTAGATAAAGCACTACTACTGTCTATATTATCATTGATTAAGTTCCATGCCTAGTCTTGCAGCATAAAGGTGCAACACTATCATATTCAACCTTAAAGAATAAATCTGCCACGATCAGCACATCTGAGATCCTAAAAAAAAAAATTTAACATACTCATCTTCGTAGACCCTTATAATCTGGTTCCAAGTTTAAGGTTCGTAAAGAATTGTTGCATAGGGCACTCATTACTAATTAACAGTCAAAGATTTCAGTTCTAAATCCTCTCTGGTAAAGGCCAGTGCTACTGTTTAGTCACAAAAGTGGAACAAAACACGAGGCTGCAGGACTTTTTAGAAGAATCAAAACTTGGGCAGCGGGGAATATCAGACCTGGGCAAATCACCAACTAGTCCAACTTAGGCCTGTTTTATCCTCCGAAGCAGACTGCCTGCCCTGCTTCAGTGGTTGAAATTTTTCTTAAGGATAAGCAGTGGAAGAATACTTAACTCAACCCCTTGATTTCATTTTCCACACTTAAAAAAAGACAAAAAAGGAGAGTGTTTCTAAATACAGCTACTGACAGACCATGGAAAAAGCCTTCATATGTCTGAAAGTCTGGCACATAGAAAGTTTTTTTTTGGTTGGATTCCAGAAGTTACTTATTACTATGTGTGCGCACACATACAGTATGCCTGTGCGCAGAGAAGCGTTCTTATTCATATACTCTACACACATAGGACATGCCTATGCATTAAGTTACTATGGGAAAACTCTTATGTAAAGATAGAGTGGACAGACTTTGCATATGGCTTTCATTGCACAGCTCACCAGCGAACATTTCTGATGTGTTCAGCTCTGGCTAACAAGCTCACAGTCCTGGAACACCCTGTCTGCAGGGCACCCTTCCCCACAACGTTTCTTTGCAACCTGCAGTCACATCTCACCACAGGGAACTGAAAGCTAAACATCTAACTACATTTATCTTACTAGGAACACCACAGACTAGATGCTTCTGGTTGCAGGAAAGCCTGGTCCAGTCCTATTGCCCTGAAGGAATACTTCTCGAATGGTATATCTGGGAAAATCCTGCAAGAAAAACCTTAAATGCAAACCAGTATTGAGTACAGAACACAAGTATTCTTGATATTACTTTAGCCTCCAATTGAACATCCTCACAAAAAGATCACTGTGCACCACACACAAAAAAAAAAAATTGTGAATTGTCTATGGATTTGGTTTAGCTGCAGAAAGTGATATTGGTGTGGAGTGAAAAGCTGCTCAAAAAAATCACACAATGGGACAGAAAATGCATTCCTGGTGCAGAACGTGCAGTAAACGTGCAGCTCACCTACGAGGATACAACTGACGAATTCGGCAATAGTCCATCGGGGGAGAGGGAGGGGGAAAAAAATATAAGTGAGACATCTTTAGAGTCCTCCCACCATCACCACCACCCTCCTTTAATGTGCTGCTAACACTTGGCTGTTTTCCACCCTTTTAATGTTTTCCTATAATTTCAGTTTTCAGCTGATGTCCACTAGCTAATCACCGTATTCTCCAGTTTTGAGACAGTATTTATAATAGTCAGACCTAATCTATAAACATACAGAAGAAAGGAGACAACTCCTCCACGGAAGGATCAGTTTTAAACTGCCTAGATTGCTTATAAGCAATATATCTGTGTGAACAGATCAGTACAGCTGATGCTTCATTTACAGCATCTCTCGCCCGTGCACTTGCCCACAAATCCAAGAGGTTGCTGATGAGTTTATTCCCACCGTAGCTCCAATGAATTCAAAGGAGTTATGACCTGGAACAATGCTCCCTGGCTTGTAATTTCTGACAAACTTTTATTGTTTCATAGCTCACTGTCCTCCTAAGGCCCCTGACAGATGTTAGTATCTAGGCTTTTATCGAGCAATATGGCTTTCACCAACATCAGCCAATATATATTTATCATCCAAAGTCAGCATAGCAATAAACCATCATTAAACATAGGTCTTACCTGGTCTTTTTTAGACTTGTGTGAAGAAGCAACATGAGCCAGATACTGAATGACCTTCTTGGTGTTCTCTGTTTTACCAGCTCCTGATTCACCTCTGTAAAGAAAATCTGCAATTCATTCACAAACAAGACATAGGGGGACATATTCATAATTCTAACCCCAGAAGGGCTACAGTGCTCCATAACTGCATTCCGGCCATTGCAGCACCTCCCTCAAAGCTAAGAAAAACCAAGTAGTACTGGCAAGTGGTAGCAGTGTAACTGGACTGCAGGCTAGCCCTCAGCAAGTTAGCTGCTGGGTGCCAAGTTCCATATGCGTGCATGGAGGAAGGAAGGCAATAAACAACTATGCTTTGGAGTAACTTGGATACAAAGATTGTCAAGTGACTGAGGAATAATTTGGAGGCTGCTGTAGAGGTAGAGGTGAAAGGTAATTAAGTTAATCTTTCAAAAGGAAGCCTCCTGACTGCAAGAACAAAATATCCATTCCTTAAGCAGAAGAAATTTTGCTGTGTCTAGAACAGAAATTGCTGTATCAGGAGTATCTGTTACTGTATCAGCCTTGTCAGTATGAATGTACTTAAACATAACAGCTGCATCAAATCTGAAGGACTTCTCCAAGCCTTTTCCATTGACGAAGCTGTATTTCTTCAGGAATTTGAGCACAGAGACTGTTTCAAAAATTCCCTTCTTCCTCCACTTCTTACGAAAATTATTTTGCAGAAAGTATTAAATAGATATCTGAGGAACTATAGCGGGACCTTCCTCGACCCTCCATAATTACCTGATTTACTGAGTCTACCCCCAGAACTTACAATTAAGAGAGTCCCTCAACCAAAAATTAAAAAAAAAATTGACATCCAGACAAGCTGACAACTGCAAATACTCACGTGCAAAGGATGGACTGATCCTCTCGATCTAGAATAAAATTTTAAAAAAGTAGTCAGACTAAAACTCTAAAATTAAATTTCTGTGACAGAACGAAATCAACACCAAAGACAAAACCAGGAACTAGTAACCTGACAGGTATCTTCAGAAATATGGCCAGGTAATCCCTTCTCCAGCAATAAACCCCAACCTCCCACCATAAGTCAATGTCCTTCCCTCAGGACATCACAGCAATTTAATTTCTTCATCCAGAAAGAATATTGTTCGCATTACAATTTTTCTACAAACAACACAGAAGTCTCCCACTGAACATTTCCTTACCACAGAGCTACAGTTTGGTGTGCATCTACTTGTTCTTCAACCCCTTCGGCCCTATTATACCGGGCCCATACTGACTTAGAACATCAGTAAAGCAGTGGAAATGGAAGGGGAAGGGGGAAGTGTGACAGCAACTGTTACAAATTCCAAAGCACCAAAACCTCACATCAAACAGAGTCTTTCACCCTCAAAAGTAACACTGCAAGCTCAGTGAGAAATTTCTGTTATTTTGTACAGCATGGGCTTGAAAACAACAACCCTGAGCAGCAGCCCGAGTCCTATACAGCTGACTTGTTTGTGGCACCATCCCCTATCGTATTAACAGAGCAGCTGGTAACAGTAGAAACCTTTCCTTTTTCATGTTGACATACCCATAGACATACCAATTCCTATGTTCAGTTCTTAGCTGTGGATGATAACATCTTTCTGGTTACAGAACTTACTTCACCCAGCCTATCCACCACTATCTTCTCCCACATCTTTAAGCTCCTTTCAGCTTTCACCTAGGATTCCACTTCCTCGTTCACAGTCCTGACTAGTCATCTATGCCCTCACCCCACTGCTCCTCCACCACTTCCATGTGAACACACTCCCCTGCTTCTGCCTTGGTTTCACCTTTCATCTGCCCCTCCACCCTGTGCTCACCCCCTAGTCTGCATCCCATTCTTCCCCCATACCACCAGGAACCAGCTGAAAGCACTGGGCAGACTGGAGAGTGCCTGTGCCCATACCACTACAGTCTTAGTAGCTTGTTGCAGTCATCACAGCGGCATCGAGACCTGTTCAGACATGGAACAGACCTGGACACAGCAAGTCATTCACAGAGTCCAGCAGAGCTACTGGGGCACTCACAAAACAGACTGTGCCACCAAACTCAAAATTCCCATTAGTTTGGAAGATATCCATTTGGCTGTGGGTTCTTTCTGGGTTTGATTTTTTTTTTCTTAAGATCAAGACCAGAGGACTATCAGATCATTGAGTCTGAGAACCTCAGTAACACAGTAATTATTTCATCCAGTTATTGTCATTCTTTCCTTTTTCCACACTGAGCCCCAATTTTGTACTGGACTGAAGTCTAAAGAGAGAGAAAGCAAGTCTCAAACATCCACGAGAATATAAAATTCACTAGATTGCTCTAATAAATTATTTCAGCAATTGGTAACCTTCATCCGTACGTTTATGGATGTGACTGTCTCCATATTTTAGCTACTGGCTCTTTCTATTCCTTTCTCCAGTAGCTTAGAGAACCCAAGTGCATTCAGTATTCTCCCCACCAGAAAGTACTTAGACAATATAACCGAGTCACCATTCAAGTTGTTTTGTGCAAGATAAAGAGATGAGCTGTCATCAGGGAAAGCTTTATAGTCAGACAGAGTTCAAGAACCCGAAATCACTTTCTAAACCCTTAAACACTGCTAATGCAAGTGAAGTCACCATTTCAGTCCTAATGTCATGAATGCCATATTCATCAAGAAAAAGCTCCTATAAACTCAATTTATAAAGACAGAAGCACACCTATGTCTTTGGACATATTTTCATAGAATAAAGAAAGCAGGTAAACCTACCAAATTTGAGTTTCTATCTTTTCTTAAGTTATTCTGAAAACAATAATGGAAACATTAGGTTCACACTCTACAGATAGGCAACTCCTGCTATTAAGCTTCCTTACTGGAAACTGTATGCAGATGAGCACAAAAAATTAGAGGAAAATAATCTGCTTTGTCCTTGTTAATACTGTTCTCAGAAAGAGCTGATCAGCCCTAAGACCAGAAGAAAGCAAGCAGAAGAAAATCACCACTGAAATGGTTTTGGCCCAGCAAATTCTTAAGCATTCAAAACTAGATACTGGAGCTTTACTAGCACTGCATGTTAATTTTTTCAAGTCCTGAATTTTATTCATTGCCTTTAAGATATGCACCCCTTTTGCAAAGAGTGGATCGATCCTAGGCAGCTCCAAAGGCCCCACCCATTCAAGGTTCCCAATGGGTCAAGGGCTCAGCAGGCATAGGCTAGGCATTTTGAGGGTGGATCAGGGGAATAACTAATGACTCATTTATGGATTGCCTAAGGAAATGTATTTTTCGATAGTGTGACACCTGGGTGCAAGTCTCTATCACAAAGCAGCTATGTGAAAGGAGAAGATCATGCCTCTGAATAACATCTGACTTTTGAAAGCTTAACTATAAACCAGCAGCCCACTTGTCTGAGAAAAGGTTATACTTGCATTCAGGTACTATAGAGGCTCTTCTAAGAAACCAGTATGGAGGGGGCAGGGGGATAACCCTAAGGAAGGTGCTCCTTACTCCTAGTAGCTAACTCTAGTGTTGGAATTATGGGCTGGAGCTGCTCACATAGGCGATGGCACCCTAAGCACTTGAAAAGTACATGCCTTCCCCTTCCCTTTCCTCAAGGAGAGGATGCTTATTCCAGAAAAAAACCCCAAACATTGGTAAGGAGACAGATAAACCAACTGCCCAACAGAAAAAGATGACCGACATCAGATAATCCTCAGAAGCTCTTTGGCACCGAACACTTTTTGCTCATGACAAGTTTTGCTACACTTTGTTAAGAAGCTCTTTTTGAGCCTCATTCCCATGAGGCAAGGCAGGAACAGCACCCTGGAGTGACTCAAGGAAGTCCCAAAGGGGCAAGCACAGGATTTTTCCACGCCTTAACAGAAAGCAACGTGTTTAAAGGTGCTCAGGCAGGAAGAGTCACAGACAGGGTTCAAAACCCTCTTGGCACTACGTTTTCCTCCCCCAGCACACTTTCCTGGTGGCCTGCTGCAGCTGCATTCGTCACCTCTGTTTTAAGGCAGCAGGAACGTACCTGCGAGTGCAGGCAAGTCACCGGCAGCATGCAGACACTGCCATAAAAGGCAACATTCCTGTTTGCAATCAGGGGAAATTCTTTCCCAGGACTGCAAAGCAGCAGTCATTGGGATAGCTGGAATTCTTCTAATTGTGTACAGACTGACAACTCGAATAATGTGTTGAGCAACAGGAAACTGGAGCCCACCAGAGGGCCAAAGAGCTAACGCACACAAAAGCATAACTCTTCGACACACTTCCAATTAAGAATTGCTTTAAATGCCAATATTCATTCTCCATACAACACCGACTTGTGCCATCATGAATCAGATTCATTTGCCCAGACAAGAGGCCACCTCCGCCCCTCTTTTTTTTTCTTTTTTTTTTTTTTAAAGATCATTCAACATGGGCGTACTGCACAACTTCAGTCAGCACTTGCCTTTACTCCATTGTCAGTTGTGCAAGCAACCTGCTCAGCAAAAGAGAATGTGCTGGGTACCATAAACTCGGTTGCTTATAATAACACAATCAAGAACCGCCTGATTAAAAGAAATCTGCATCTGCTTTTCAATCTAAACAGAGTCACTTGTTAAAAACAATCCAGAATAACAACTCATTAGTTAATTATAGCAACAGTTCTGTATTTCAGACCAGCTGGCAAGGAAAGCTTTTTATCTAGGCTTTTCTTTAGCTCTCATCACCATAGTATTCAAGTGATCACAAGAAGCAGCAGCCTCAAGCATCCAGAAATTCAGGAAGTAAAATATCCTTCAAATCTAAGCTATACAGCAATATAGCATAATAAGATCAATAGATTAATTTTACTATATAAAAAACCCAGAGTACCTAACTCATGCTTGACTTTCTTCAGTCTGAAAAGATCACGTTTTAGACTGCTTCCAGGACCTTCAACATACATTAAAAACTTAATTAAACCAAAATTTGTTTTCACAAGAAAAACAAATTGTACATTAAAAGTCCTCAGACAAATATTCTACTGCAAAACAATGAATCTGAATGAATGCTGAACTGCTGTGGTCGAATATATTGGCATAATTGATAAATTCACAGAGCTGCAAACTCCTGAATTTTGTTTTTAGATGTTTTTGAACAGGAGAAGAAAATGGTTGGGAGGCTACAAGAGAATGCACACTTTCAGCTCCACATCTCAGTTACAGGACATCCTAGCAGGCCTTTATCACCCACTTCCTCTGCATGAGTGACTCGTTTCAAGCCTGTTCATCTCCATAAAAGGAGAAGTAATATAGCATTCACACAATGGTGACATCATCTCTCCAGCTAAGAGGAAGTGTTGCTGAAAGGCAAAGGCTTGGCTTGCAGTCCCCTGCCTATAGCTGACTCATTAAGGCTAAAAGCTTAACCATAGCTAGATGGTACCACCCACCTCCTAACCACGGAGCAAGAGTCTGGCAGAACTGAGCAGCCTGGCCCTCTACATTTACGTTACTATACCGCTCCCCTAGCATCGCGGTGAATGCCTGGAGCCCAACTTAGGTAAGTGACTGGTTGACCAAGTTAGAAAGTTGACCTAAAGCAAGAATTAGTCTTAAATGCACGTAAGTGCTTCAACCATGCAGTAGTTTCAGTTCCTCAGTCCCTCCTCAAACTTCTCTTCCAACCTCAACATAATCTTACAACCAATGTCCTTCCCTCAGGGCTCCAACACAGGAGGAGCTCCAGGCACTTGATACACTCTGCTACTCAACAACCCCACTGGCATAAAATCTAATCAAGTAAGTTCACTGTGGTGCTTTAACCTACCAGACCAGGTAGGTTAAACACCAGAACACAGCCTGAGAGCCTGTTTTTGCATTGTCATTTAAGGAAAGCATTACAGAGAAGTTTCAAAATGCTAAACCTATCATCAAGCACAAAAAAGGAGGAAAAAAAAAAAACCAAACAAAAATCAATCAAGTGAAGGACAAACAGCATATCCAAGACAGCTCTCAACAACAGAGCTTCAAGATGTAAGAAAAGGAGAAAAATTACTTGAGTTGGCAGGAACACTGCAGTGCCAAGATTCAGCTTCGCATTATCTGAAGTTTGAGGACAGTCATGAGGAGCAAAGTTTCATTTCAAAAAATGAAATATATCCTACTGGGTCAAATGCAAATATTTATTTCCCCAAGCCATTTTTGGACTAGAGCCCATACCCCTTTCTCTAGCATTCTTTAACTGAATCTGGAGATAGCAAAACAGGAAAACAAGTTAGGCTGTAATTTTAGGTTACACAAATGTTTATGAAGTTCTGACAGGAAAGAAAAACTGGTATACAGTTTGCAAAAGCTCAGGCAGCTCATGATACTAAAACAGTGAACTGCAGGGAGACTGACAGCAAGGGCTGAACCATTACATAAGCAACTGCCAGAGAGCTCCCGCTCTGGTTTACAGGAATGAAGAAGAAAGGGTGTGGTATCTACTAAAAAACAAGTGGGCAGCAGACTCTTTTTTAGCTCCTTGTTCTATTGAAAACCGCATCTCGACACACAGATTTTGCGAGCTGCATCTAGAAATCTCAAGTAATTCAAAGCATATAAAACATTTCTTAAAATCAGAAATTATGTAGATCTTTTCTTGCCATTTGTATACAAACACCATCAAAATGAACATCCTCCATAATTGGTATCTAAACTTAAAGTTGCCCTTTGCATCAGAAATTTGCACAACTCTTGGAAACAAGTGAAATTACAGGCTATTTTCTTTTGGGTTTAGTGGAAACAGAACTTGACCTTTACGTGCAACTTAGAAGAGACACATCTGTGCCTCTACATAGTCTGAACAGCTCTGTCAATCAAGTATCCCTGAATTGGTAAGCACACACAGAATATTGTATAGAAAATAAAGATGCATGTTGGGACAGTACAACATGCAGTGCAGCATAGCAGACCAATGCTAAGAAGCAAGCTGAGAAAGAAGGTTTGAGACCAAGTAAGTTAAAACAGAAGTGTTCTACTAGCTCGGAAACTTGTAGAAATATGTAAACATCTAAGAATCACAAATAAAATATTTCAAGGTCATGTTCTATAGAAGCAGATCTAGAGGACTGTTTCTTGTGAAAACGACAACTGGGCCCGAGGTGCATGTGAAGATCTACAACAGCAAGTGAGACCTCTTACAATAGCTACGCTGTTTCCTCCCTTAATGTAACAAGGCAAATAAAAATCATGAAGTTACTATGCCACATAATTTTTTCTATTAAACACCAAACCTGGAGACTACCTAACCCCCAAAGTGCAGACCTGCAAGGTGGTGCCTAAACAGGCTCCTTTGCAGACTAATCCATCAAGATCAAGTAGGGTTTAATGACTGCACAATGATTTTAAGAGTTTTGTGCAGTGAACTGTTAGGACCCCTACACTACTACGTGGAGAAACTCGATTAGAAAAAGAGATGGAGTACATTCATTAGCAATGTGCTGTCTATTCCCTCTCCTACCTATCTCTTAGTTGAGCAAGTTGAGCTTTGGAGACCAGAATAACTATATTGATCTAACCTAGTACAGAAGTTTCAGACACTGGCATTAAAGCAGCCATCATGCTGCAAATGTCTAGCTCCAAATGTCCATTTCTAACAAAATGTCTAGCTTCTGTCAGCATTTGACAGAAAATTCCTTACATGTGTTCCAAATAGACAAACAGGTGCTATTTAACAGCTTTAAAACATGTTCTTCTAAATAGATCTCCGTGAGATTATGAATTGAGGTAAAGAACGCCCCCCTTTCTTCAGTGTACATCTGCAGCATTAGAATAATGATTTGTTTGCTCAAGACACCACTCCACTTGCAGGCACTAAGCTTCAATCATCAGCACCAGGAGAGTAATTCTTCTGGAAGCAGTCAGACCTGAGGCTTCTGGCATCCAGGTTGCGCAGGGAACAGAAACACAGTTGTTTTCTCAAAAACGTTACGCTTTTTTTTCGGTTCTGCCCTTGAAGCACAGGAAGTCTCTCCAAGTACCATGCAGCAATCCGAGTTTTAATGTCTTGGGTTGGAAAAATGAGGAAAATAGAAAAAAAAATCACTTTGAACCCATTCTCCATTATGTTACTGCTTCAAGGAAGTACTTCTAGTGAAATTTAACAAAAAGCAATTTAACCTCTTGACATATAAAAATGCCACATGACACTTTTGTGAATGGAGCAACCAGGGTAGACACAACAAGAGAACTAAGCTCACCCTTAGTGCATCAGCACAGATGTCTGAAAAGGGTTAAATAGTTTCTGGATTAGCAGAGGTTGGAAAAAGCTCTCATCATCCTCTCCGCTCCCAATTCCTTTCCTGACAAAGGTCCCTTTGAATGACCTACTTATTTGAATACCATAAATTGACTGAAAACAAGCAAAAAAATCAGAGTCCAAATCAATTAACATGCAAGTCAGCTTAAGAGATAACTATACCCCATGCTGACAGAAGTCAGAGTCAACAGCTTGCTATCCTTCTCCAGACCATGAAGGATTCCTGGTCTTCAGGGCTCTGAAAGTAACCTAGGGAAGGCAGCCTAACCCGTGGAGCAGACCGGACCCTTTCATCTTGTATTCTCTGTAGAGATTCCTGCCATACCACTGGCTGCTGCACCAAGCCTCCCCCACTGCTAAGCAAAACTGAGAAAGTGGAATAGGAATGTTGCTTTCCATTGCCCTAGAGGATAGCCAGGACAGAGACACTGCAACAACCTACTCACCTTCACTCCCAGTAGCAGACATTGGAATGCTACTGTACCCTTAGGAATAAGGAAATACAACAGCAAATAACCCTAAAACAATTTCTAGGGTTCCTGCTGGCACACGTACTCACATGTGAAGCAAGACACACACAAAAATATTTCCAAACCTAGGTAAACGCGTCAAAGCAGGTTAGTTCAAAAAGCTGTGAATGATACTCACATCCAACAAGCGTTCCAAAAAGTCAGTGACAAGGTATCTCAAACCACACAAAGAAGAGCTGGGGTAAACCTCTAGGCTGTCAACACTGCTGAGAATACTACATAGCTAGAATGGTTCTGGGAAACGTAAACACTCCAGCAGAGCTCATAGCAACTTTCCCGTGCTAGCAAAACAGAGGAAGGGCTGCCATTCTTCAGCTTTGTACACCAAAGGAATTCAAGTCTAGGATTCCTGAGGCTTAGACATTATTTAAGCACTGGTCTGACAGAGACACCTTCTCTTTTCAAAAGGAAAGAAAATATCCATGTAGATTCATCACTAGCTCTGAACAACCATCAGACCAGGGAAGGTTGCCTGTTTCTTGTTGCAGAATTGCAGCTGTCTGGATACCCACTGCCACATACTGATGTATCTGGCAGGGATGAAGGACAAGATGCATGCATGTGCAGTTCCAAAGGGTTCAACTGTTGTCTATAGAGGGGAAAGGACTTCTTCAGTCTCCTTACAACAATGCCAAAGAAACTGTTTCTGATTCTATGTAGAAAATATTTCTTTTTAGGGAACAGTAACTCTTGTAGGGCTAAGTCAACAGTTTGTTTTAGAAAAATTTATGTTGGTATGTGAGCTGGCAAGGAGTGGACAAAGGAGAGAAGGAAATACTAAAGGAAGCAAAACAGTGCGAAGAGTTTATGGACAATCATGCTGCCACGTATAGCACAGGTGCCAGTCTTTGTCTGAGGGAAGTGAGGTCCTATATAAGTCCAGGTTCACAGTTTTTTTTTTCCTCTGGATACAGCATTCCTTTCAGAGTAACACATCGATAGTATAGCTGTATTTCTTCAAGAGCTGCCACATCTTCAACAAATTGACATCAGTACTCTGCCACCAGTCCACTGCAGCATGTCTGTATGACTCACCCCTCCCCACCCAAGGCTTTTACAAATACAGCTTAATTGATCCATCATGTCAGCTCTCCCATGTGCTCTGCTCTGCATGGCACCACACTTCAGCAACCTTTCTCAGCATTCTCCACTTGCAAAATCTTGCTCCTTTTCCACTCTGGGCAACCATGTTATACTCCTCCTATGCTTGGAGATGCAAGTGGCGGTGAGGGCAGGGGAAAAGCAGAACTCTTTAAAACTCAGTCTAATTAGAACTTTAAAGCATGATTTTATTATATCTGGCCTTTGTTCAAAAAAGTGAGGCTAATGACAAGACCTAGGAGACACGAACACCTTCATTACTGCTAGTAATCAGAAAATAAAGGAATAATTAAATTCATACAAGCCACACCAAATCAAACTGTCCATTATATCGTCTAAATCTTACAAAGCATGCTTCTTCATATAACCCAGCTACACACAGCAAAAAAAAAGCACAAAATACCTCATACCTCAACATTCTCCAAGCACCCCAAACTCAAACACTGACTCTGTGAAAGACCTCCTCTCAGAAGGGAGCCAATGGGGGGATATGCACAGGACATTCAGAACTCCATATTTAAAAGTCCTCAAGTGACAAACAAGCAGCAGATAATATATATGGTTCTTTACTTCTCATTTGTATTCACAGGCAGAAAAAAAAAATAGGTAAATCCGCTTGCTTTCTTTTACTCTACAAAAAGGCAACATATGTACTTAATATTCTCTGATAGCAAGTTTTACTCTTACCAGAGTAACAATATAACCAAACTACTCCTAATCAGTAAAACTACCACTGACCATCACACTACAAAATGCATGTGATGCTAAGCTTGTTTCACCCAACCAGACTGTATTACTGGATTTTAAATACTTTTGTTAAAAGCCTCCATCAACGAATACACATACTTGCCCACCTACAGCTATCATTACATAGGCTCATCACTGAGACAGGAAGTTCACTACCCCAGTTCTCCTTGCTTGCTTCTCTGAAGCCCATGCATTCACACCAGTCTGTTCTTTATGTCAAGTTTAGCTCTTGCTAAATAGTCAAGTTAAACTTTCTGTCAAGTTTAGCTCTTTGTAAGGTTCTTCAATCCACTAGAGCAGTAGAAAGCTATTTACCTGACATAGAAGCTGGTATAGTAGGTATCAAGTTTCTGTAAGCAAGGGCAGAGGGGGCAACAATGCCTTTTGATAGCAGTGAGCTGTTGTTCTCCTACAGTGTTTTGACTGCAACCTTGATTTCTGATATCAACAAGAGTCATTATCTCAGTCAGCACTCACCTTGCATCATACTCCTGTAGGCTGTGTCTGTGATTGCATAGATATGAGGGGGCATCTCATGTCTCTTTTTGCCTTTGTACATCTCCACTATTTCCTCTGAGTATATGGGAAGGTTCTTGTAAGGATTGATTACCACGCAGAACAGGCCTGAGTAGGTCTGGAAAGAAAACACCCCAACAAATAAAAACAGGAATTAAAAGTCTTGTATACTTGCACATTTTAACAGTATATTGCTTGGAAAAACGAATAAACAAATCAGTCCTTTTTTAAGTGCTTCTTCCAGTGATGTCATGTGGGATGCTTCCCACTAAGCAATATTAGAATCTGAGCAACAGCTAAAGTTATATCAACTTGACTTGTACTCAATCTTTCCAAGTATGCTTAGAGCATCAACTGACACATTAGTCACATTGGTATCAAATTAGCCTGCTCCCAGGCTAATTAACAGTCCACTAGGACTGGCTTTTCTTCCTTTCAAAGTTCCTATATTCAAGTGTCCACTTCATTATACATGGTAGGTGCTCAGTTCCTAGAAACATGCATTTTATTATGTTCTGCCTCATGTTTGCTATAGATTTATCCAGTAATTGATCAACTACAACACAATAAAACTTCAAGTTAAAATAATTAGTAAAAGAAAAATAAGATCAGTGTACTCCTTAGAGGTTTTCACAACCACTGGACAAGGCTGAATTCAGTGCTGACCCCGTTCTGAACAGGAAGTTGGATTAGATGGCCTCCTGAAGACCCTTCCAGCCCAAACACTTTCGTGATTTATAATGTAACGAGTATAACTAGAACTAGATTCAAAACTGTAAGGTCATTAGCATAGTATAGTTCTGAACTAGCCAATATAGAAAACAATTCTAAAGTATTCCATGCTCAAAGAGTCAGCAACATTTGCTAAAGTTTACCTCTAATTCATCTAAAATGGTTAATTCATTGATCTGTGACAGTAAACCTCGACTTCGCAATCGTTTTCGACTGGCTTAAATTCTATGGTTCTAATGGCAGACAACTGCCAAAATACTTCCAGAGAAAATACTAAGCTTCTTAAAAGAAAAAAAACCTCTTTGAGATCTGAATACCTAAAATAACCCCTAACAAACATTTTCCTTGCAAAGGGAACAGGAGGAACAGAGGCTTCTTAGGTATTTCCTACATATTATAAGAATAGCATTCCAAGCCTTGCTCCTGGGGTTTAGAGCTACCCTAGTTCCTTGTCAATTTGAGGCAACTGTTTGAAACATCTGGAGAGAAGTAGCTTTCTACAGCAACTCGCAGTGCTACCAGAAGAGAGTACATTTGGCCCTTTCTATTTCTATTGCTACCACCTCTTCTATTGTTTGCTCAATGAAGAGTCCTTCGGAGTGGTAAAGAGTTCTCCACAATGAGTGCAGAGAGCACTTAATCAGATTTAGCCTCTTTAGCTAGATAAAGTAAGAATTAGACTACAGTGATCAAAATGGTGAGAAGAGCATCTACTACACGATTTACAGTCTTATATCCAAATTTTTGACATGCTGGTTTAACATTAAGTAATTATCTCACTCTTATATGCAGCAGGTTCGGATACAGCTTTCACTCTATGTCCCCCATAAAGCAAAATTTTTTATAGGTATTTAAGGTTCCTTTTCCATACTTCAATATTAACTATGAGGAAATGTTTCCAGACCTGCCTTTTTTTTTTTTTTTAAATATTTGAGGAATATTTGAATAGCTTACAGAAAATACGAACTCTCTTTCCAAAGCTCGAAACTGTGAAAGTTGGCTAAAAGCCTTTTAGCGTAGGACTTCTAAAGTTCCAGGAAGCTAGGCTTCAGTGAGACCTTCTAGGTAGGTTAGGTATGAGGTAGTGCTTGAAAGGAATGGTTTAAAGAGTTTGCAGAAAGCAGCTTGGCAATGCTAGTCCCTTTTGCCTCAGCCTTAGTTCTCCATCATGTCAGACACCGCTTCTACAGCACAGAATAGCAGCTGAAAGACGAGGTCATGCTTTCCTGACCTTTAACTACACTGGTGGAAGACAGAGTAGAACCAAGAGGTAGAAAGGAGTCCACTAAAGAGCAGCATGTCAACAGTACATGCAATATACCTTTTCCTTATACTTGCATGGAAATGATTGATATTGGAGTCAACTGAACTGTTAGAAGAAAAGCTGTAATTTTATCAGAGTTCTGGAAAACAAGGAAACAAAACCCCTCTAGGCTGCCAGTTCCAGCTGCTGCATTAGCAACCATCTTGCCTCAAATCCCATGGCAGCAGCAACATGCACACAGTAATCAAAAGAAGATGTCCTATATAGTCTCTGCTCCCCCTGCAACAAACCTGTAACTCATGCCACAGACCAAACCTACCTCTCCTTTGAGGATGTTAATAAAGCTAAAGGCCTGTTTGCTGCTTTTGGGGGATTCGAAGTGAAAGCAAAAGAAAACTGGTAGCAAGTACTGTGGTAATATTACACAAGGAATGTAAAGTTTTCTTAGCTGTATTTGTATGAATTTTTATGGCCATGTTTGCTGACAAATTAGAATTGTCACTTTTCAAGTAAGAATAGCATAAAGGTCTGAAGCTGGGCTGAAGCAGTCTTACAGATGAGAAGCGGCAGTTTAAATTAGATTGATGAAGCAGGTAAGCAGGAAGAAGCCATTACCTTCTTCCAGCATTCTGGTTGCCGAAAGAAATACCTAAGAGAAGTTTCCTTGCAGTATAATAATCTCAGACATATGTGTGAGGTGATATTTTTGTCTAATAAAGGCAAATAATCATGGCTGGGATAGGTAACTGAGTGAGAACAACATGTCACGACTGCTGGTCAAGCACACTGGCAGTTTTATATCAGAGGCAAGATGAATTACATTGAGCAGAAGCTGCCAGCCCTAGTACAGAGAAGACAAGAGTCATCTTCATCTTATTAAAGTACATGCATAAACCCCTGAATTGAACTCAAGGCTCCAACTGAAATGCTAATCTGTTGTAAGCATAGCTGGCTTGGAAACCTGTATTTTGTTTCAGACATTACTATCTCAAAACAGAATTCTAACATTACCTTTCGCTAACTATTGCAAGCGACACACAGGCCAAACTGGAACTAGTTTTATTTTTCTAACTGCTAAACTAGTTCTGAAAAGCTGAAAGGACCATCTGCATGATGGCACAAAGCTGACAGCATCAGAAAGTTTATTTTCCAGCAACTTCTGACTTCAATGAAATAACTGGAACATGTAAAGTTGAGTTTTGAGTTTCAAACTGAACACAAACAAGGCAGTTCAGGTAAGCAGCACAGAAGCTGAAAATTATCTTCCGACAAAGTATTCCAAATAGAAAGGGTTAATATGAAAGCCAGTCTATTAGCAGGTCACCTCAGTGCAGAACCAACCAGCATATGGAAACAGCAAATTGGTGTCAGACTCAAGCTCTTAGTTCTTGAAATGCTTGACACTCCCTGCTCAAAATTTGTCTGCACCAGCCATAAGATTTCCCCTTTCCTTTTATAGGATGGGTAGACAGAAAAATAAAGTTAAAAAAATAGAAAAGCCACAACACCACACAGCCCTGTTGGCAAAAAAAAAAGAGAAAGTACAAGAGCACAACTAATGTATGCTGATGATCTTTCCACAGACATTTATGCTAAAGATACATTGCGTGTATCTTCAAGAGGATTAATAATAAACTAACAGCCACTCTAATGAAAGCATTTTAAGCCTTCGCATTAATCTCTTGATTTGCTGAGAACTGCTGACAGGTGAGATCAGTCCATTTCACAAGTGCACAGAAACACGGTTTTGGCAAGACTAAGATTCTGTAATAGAGCATTACTATGCTAGATTTACCTGGGTGAAGCGTGTGGGGATTTTTTTTA
This sequence comes from Steatornis caripensis, assembly GCA_013398225.1. Taxonomy (NCBI): domain Eukaryota; kingdom Metazoa; phylum Chordata; class Aves; order Caprimulgiformes; family Steatornithidae; genus Steatornis; species Steatornis caripensis. Next base: position 97,159 of record VZSC01003123.1, on the reverse strand, counting down.
TAGTTCTTACAATCCAATTAGAAGAATTCAACCTATTACAGTCACAGACTAGGTCTGAAATTTCGGACAATATCCTGCAAGATACGTGAAACAGCCCATTGCATAGCGTGCGACAAACTTTGAGATGCTGTTGAATTATTTTCAACAAGTTATTGCACAACCTAGCAATGTTTCCTGTTCTAAAATGTTACACATGATCTTGCACATCCTATTTCATCTCAGTATCAACATTCTCCCCTCTGAGAAAGGTTTTGACCAATAATCAAAGGAGTTGCTGACCACACGGAATAATTAATGGCATCAACCTCCAACCACATTAGGTCTCAAAACCTCAGACTAAATTTACCTCAGCTTTGCATCCTTCAGATGTTCTCTGATAGTTTCTGCAACAGTTGTCTATATGCCTTTGTGCCACTCCAGAAGAGCAGTGGTCACCACACTAGTCCGAGCCAGAGTTTCTAGCTTGTGTTCCTGCTCCTTAACGTAGAAGGCAACAGTTCACAGAGGTTTCTATCCAAGACGGATAGCTATGGCAAATTCCTGCTATGTAGTGGCTTAGGTACTACCAGTCCCTGTCAGGGCAGAAGAGATAATCTATAGCTTTCAACATAAGATGCCTACATAAAAGACCATATCCCTTTGGGTATGACGAAGTAGTAAGCATTCAAAAAAAACCCACAAAACCTACAGATAGATAGTGCACAGAGTTTTCACTTATGTTGTCTTCTCCACGTGACCAGAGAGGCAGCTTTTGGGTTTTGACAGCACAAAAAGCAGGGGGAGGGGAAATCTACACAGACTTTCTTCAAGGACTGTATTAATATACATGTTCATATATGAAACTTATTCTTTAATACATTTTATTTTAATAGATCTTCCAAGCTATTGTGAAGAAGATTTCACAGTGCCTAAAAATACTGAACGTCCAGTGTTTCTACACCCCTCAGGATTTCATCTCAGACAGTCCCATTTTAATTCTGTAAGCAGAGGCTAGTCTGAGAATAAATCAACCAAAATACACTAGTTCCTGTTTTAACCAGTCACTGCACCCAAATTTTATGTTACTGCTGAGTTTAAGCATTCATTCTATCTCTGCAGAACGTCAATAAAGTAGAGGCTGTTCAACCAACATCTGCTGGCTAAACAGAAGCCACATGAAGAGAAAAATCAGAAGTGAACTGAAGCACTAGGTCAAGGTTCCAAATTGTCCTTCTCCACCTTTCCCTATTTATCGCTTTTGGTATTTGGTGAAATAGTTCCTGCATGCTTCACTGGGTACGACCATTGGTCCCATAAATAATATCTTCGTCATTTCCACAGCAATAAGAAGCAGGATTCTCTGTTCTTGTTCATTTTGGGACGGAAAGAAAAGGAAATATTTCCTATCTGTAAGTACATGCAGGCACATATGTGCCTTCTCTAGTAAGACACTCCAAGATCCACAATTTTTGTAACATAAAAAGGCTCAGCATTAGCATTCTTTCCCACTGAAGCTCCAGACACGGGAAAACACAATTCAGATTTTAGATATATTAGGACTGTGGTTTTATTATTATTTGGTTCAGTTCAGATCAGACTCCCTGTTTACCACTTTCCAACTGCTCTCGCTTCTCGCTAAAAGAAAGTTAAATGGCATTCAAAACATCCTGCAAATGAAGACATTAAAATGTTAAAGACAGATTTACCACAGCATTCCTTGAAAGCTTCAACATTAACTAGAGGGGGATTGGCATAGTTTAGTAAAAAAATTTTAAGTAGAGGGAAGAAGCTAAGTCACATGGGAGTTGCATATAGGGGCAATGAAAGGTTAACACACTCAGTTCATAAGCAAAGCAGTTACAGTAAGTTCACATACTATGTAATCAAGAACTCTTACCCCAATAGTCAAGATTACTCACATAGATCAGTCCCGAGTAGTATCTCTCCTTCAAGTTGTGAAGCACAGAAGCTTCATTCAGGCATGTCAGCTCCGCCATATCTTCCACTTTAGAGAATTTGGGGGGGTTCATCTTCTGGATGTCATCCTTATTTACTTTCACTTTCTTCCCGTTCTCTGCCAGTTCCACGATGGCCTCATCTCCTACTTCTTCCTTCAGGCTAGCTGCCTCAAACCCATTCTTCTCTGAGGGAACCCATACCAGCTTCTTAGCTGCCCAGTCAGCCTGAGTCAAGGGGTTATTAATGATGTTTTTGTCCACATAAAGGTACTTATCTGCATCTCTTTGCGACATTGTGTTTCAGAACTGGGGACCTGTGAAAACAGCAAAGGGGAAAAAAAATTTTAAAGCCTCAAGCTGCCTTGCAAATCCTTAGAGGCACACAAGCACATGCTAAGTTCTCCTAGTCCCTGGTCATCAGAACATGCCTCCTCCTCCTTTAGTTTCACCTTAGTAAGCACTGGTAAGTTGCCAAATTTCCAATAAGGTCAAGGTTTTGCTTGCCAAGAGGATGAAAAAAACAAACTAGCAAGCAGTTAAAAAAAAAAAAACCAACCTACAACAAAACACTGACCATTAAGCATTTGGCAGAAAAGATAAAGTATATTAAAGTGGCAAGCATCAAACAATTTGTAACATGTGCCAATACTCATAGCATCAGATACTATGTCAGTAACATTCAGGTCAAGATTAGCCGTTCACTGTTCTACTTGGTAGAGATACTGGCTCAGAAATATAATCATAAATGTTTAATCAACACTTTTACTGCCCATGTCCTTGTTCTGATAAGCCATGAATCAAATACCAATCAAATACTTCTTAGAAATGCCATATACCAGTCTAGACAATACATGAGATGCACTTTGCTTCTAAAGGACATCATCAATAATTTCAGGGCACCAGTTAAGACAGAAATTAGATACTTTCCATCGCCAGCCCAGCCCACCAGTTTGTATCTTTTTTCTAGATAACGTTCAGTAGCAAAATACCTCCAAGACAGTAACAGAATAAACCTGCAGTCAGGAAATTTTACAGTCAGAAATCCTCTATTGGGATCCTTTTATGAAGCTACGGTCAGGTAGACGAGATGGTACCACCCCTACAAGAGGGAGATTTAGGCAGCATGATCAGAAAATACACCCTAGATTTAATGTTTCATCAAAACCAGAACACTACCACCAAGGATTTTCCAGTTTCTAAGGCAGCAATTTTATTGGTGCCATTCGGAAATCCTTTCAATCAGAAGAAAGGACTGCATGCGTCAAGGCTCAGTAACCATCTAACAGCAGCCCCTTTACAAGGTCCCATAAACATTACTTCTTGGATCCTTCCTCACAAAGATACCAGCGTCCTCAATATATGTTTTTCATAACTTGGATAGAAGCTATAGCTCTTTACCACCAAAAGAACAGGAAATGAAAATACCAATATTTATATCGTGGAAGGCTATCAGGCTCTACAGGGATAACTTTTCTACAGAACATACCTGTATTTACAAACCAGCCTGAAAATCGAATAGGTGAATAGAGACTACAGGAAAAAAAGGTACTGAGAGCAGGACAGAAGCAGTTCAGCTCCTAAAATATGCATGAGAGCAACAATAGATGTCGAGTCCCAGCATTAGCAAGCAGTGAATGAAGCCAGAAAAACATCAGCTATAATAATGATGGGCACAAATGCCCAGACCAGTCATTTGTAAGCATGTAGGGAAATTCCTTTCAACAAATGTATCAATGTAGGTGGTATGCAACTTTGTGCCAGAGACTGTATGGGTAACTGTATATCCACAGTCAAAAATTCTTTAGCAAACAAAGGGAAAATTAGTCTATAAATAATCGTTTCCTTTAACTTGAGTTTAAAATCTTTGTCTTTAGCCTTACAGGATATACCAAGCAACTATCCCACACTTAACCTCATCTTTCCTTCCCCACAGGGTCAATGACACTGCCACTTCAGTCACCACTACGGTGATTCTCAGAGCAACTCCTCCTCCCTGGCTTTTCTGATTTTTATTGAAAATACAGATTTTAATGGGTACACAATGAAGAGATTCGTTGCAGAGATAAGACGTAGCAATCAGGACGCTGCCATGAAAAATGTGAGCTGTCAAGAGAGCTCCAAGACAACACTACAACAGTTAGCCTGACAGAGTATGCAAGAAATTAGAAACAGACCTTATTCCTCTCTACAGCTACCTCAAAAGACATTGTACCAAGGTGGGTGTTGGTGTCTTTTCCCAAGTCACAAGCGTTAGGATGAGAAGAAATGGCTTCAAGTAGCACTAGGGGAGGTTTATATTGGATGATAGCAAAAAATTCTTCACCAAAAGGGTTGTCAAGCATTGGAACAGGATGCCCAAGGACGTGGTTGAGTCACCGTCCCTGGAGGTATTTAAAAGACATGTAGACGTGGTGCTCAGGGGCATGGTTTAGTGGTGTGCTTGGCAATGCTGGGTTGACAGTTGGACTCAATCATCTTAAAAATCTTTTCCAACCTAAATGATTTTATGAAGTGGAAAAGACTAACAATTCAACAAAAGATATTGAGACTCCATGACATTGCAGAGTATCATCTGTGGGTTGTGGTCAAAGGGTTAAGAAAAGGGAGTGAAGGGAAGGAGGGGAAAAGAAAAAAAAAAGAAATAAATATTCAATTGTGTTCAGAGTTGTATCAGGTTTGGCAAGGCAACAGCTGTGCTCTACCCTCCATTACACAGTTTCCTGCCTATGCAATTCCCAGAATCTAACCAGTTGCCTTTTTTGGCTATAATCAGGCAGGACACAGAGGCAGTATGCTTCAACTAAATTCAGTTTCATCATTTCCTGAGGAATCCTAAGTAACTAGCCATCTGAAGAGTCCTACATTACACTGAAACATATTCCTCACTTCTTTACTGTCAGAGTACATGTATTCAATACACCTTGTAGATTTATTCTGGGATAAAGACTAATTCTTTTTGGATAACAAACACATTAGAGCACAACAAATCTTTCAAGGGGTATCCTCAGCCAGTTCTAGATCTGAAGACTATTAAGGAAAGAAGATAGGTACAGAAAGGGTAATCAAATCCCTTACAGGAGGAGAACTCCAAGTTATCTCGCATACAGCAAGACTGCATTCTTCAGCCAGTAAGAGATTATTCTGCAGCATCTATCTCTTTCTAGTCCCAAGACTGAAAACAACAATCGCAGTAAAAAGAGAAATAGCCTAACACTGCTGTTCTAAAATCTCACCAGACACTAACATTTTTATGACAGTAAAAAACAGTGAGGAGATTCAAAGATCATCTGCACCTCAAATTTTAAAACAGACATGAAAAAATTGCCCTATTGCACTGCAGCAGCAAACAGTCTTATTCCCACCATGGCAAACTAGTTTTCATATGCTCCAGAAGAGAAGAATCCTCAGGTACCAGAACTAAAAAACAGGAGGATCATGCTAAGATAACATGGTATTACTGCTATTCTCAAGACTGACTTCTAACCCACAGGGCCTCTAAACTAGCAATACCACAAACCAACCATTAATTTGCCTTCTCCACAAGAACAGTACCAGAGGAATCAGATTCAGCAAGTTCCATCCATGGGCTCCAAAACTTATCCTCCTAGCTTATGCTGCATTTCACTGGGCATTTCTAAAAACCCCTTAAGTGATCAAGGAAGTAAGTCCAGTAAGCTCTTGCAGCCTTACAGCAACTTGCAACAAATGCAAGTCATTACCATTTTAGGAACAAATGAGGTGGCAATTTGTTTGTCTAGTAGTTTGCATTTTGGGTGTAGATAATTATGTGGGACAAGGACATCTATCTTTACGTGGTCATTGTGCAACTGTCAGATGAGAATACCATTAACAATATTCTTTTCAATGCACCACTAGCCTACATGGTAAGAAGACAAAAAAATACAGAAGGAAGACAGACCATCCTTGTTTTGAGTTTAAATGCCTCCTCCTTCCTAGTATTGTTTCCAAAAATGAAATACTACAGTCATTTCCCAGTTAACCCAGTATGCTCCCTTCTTGTGGTTGGTAGCAGTCTGAGGAACAGGCTGGTCAAACGGTGCTGTTTTCCATTATTTCAGGTGCCAAAAGACATTCTTTTGCCATTTAACTAACCACATAGTTGCCACAAAGATGCCATACAGTTACCAGATGCAGGTAAAGCGATCTCTATGGTCATGAATAGGATGGGACCAAGACATTAATAACATGTAGTCTAACCTTAGAAAAAAAAAAAAATTAGAGAACTTCTTACATACATATTTCCCTGCAGATTCTTTTAAGATGAACAAATAAAATGCTGGCTTTAAGTTAAGATGCCATGCATTCCCTTTGAACTAGGCAAAATTACCCAAAACTCTCATTTGAATACAATCATATGGACAGAAGTTTGTCTTAGTCTACAATTTAATAGCCTTAAGGCTTGAATTATGAGACACTTCACACACTCCTCTCCCTACTTAAAGTATCAAGTGCTTCCCAAAAACCTGGAAACAAGCACCTTGTCTGGCTTGGAAAGTTCTAAAAGCTGCCTCTGCTGTAAGGACCCTTCCTTTGGATTACAGTGTTTTGCAACTGCTAAAAGTATAGAACATTATATGTTTGCAATTTAATTTTCCAGAACTATTTGTATTATTCCCCCCCACCAATGTTTACTCTGTCAGCACCCACATAATTGTTTCTGGGCCTGAGCCACGGCTCAGTAAGTTTAGCATAGCCCAAGCTCATCTATCAAGGTAACGGTTCAACTAGAAATAGAATTACTATATTCAGAAGAGCATTAATGGCAACAGTTAAAGTATCACCCTTACTAACAAGTATCAGAACACTAGCTAGGCAAGGAAAGCACTTTTAGTTTGAGTTATCCAAACCATCATTAAAGTAGGGATCCCCAGACTGTTCTTTTTAGGCTTGGCTTCATTATTAGCAAAGATGCATTCCTACATCGGAATAGACAGCTTTAATCACAAACCATTTCCCTAGTTTAATGAATTATGAGAAGTGTGTGAAATGCTGGGCTATAGAGAACATAAAATAGCCAGATACACATGCTGTATACTTGCTGATTCAGATCACCATTTCAGAACTTGGCTGCAAAACTGAACCTGTGTGAAAAGGGACATATGTGGGTAATTACTAGAAGTTTCATTCTGCTACATGTGCCACCAGTAAGGCACTGTTATAAAAACTTTCTGTGATTTCACGTGAAATGATCCCTTCACATGGTTCGTCTGCTTGCCTTCCTACTAACACTGCAAGAGGAACTACCCTAAAGGTGAGAGTGACAAAAAGAACAATGAATAGCATTGCAAACACATTTAGACTAAAACAAGTGAATTTTGTTTGTTTATATAGTTCACATTTTAGGAGCATTTCAGAAACACAGATCCCATGCCATTTTCCAAGCTGGTTTACCTTTAGCAGGTAAGCTATGACAGAATGGCCTATAAGACAGAAAGCCCTTTCACGGAGCAAAAGGAATGTACACCTACGATTTCTACAGGCAAGACAAGACTTTTACAGTAGAAAATTACAGTGCTACCACACACTTACAGTCCCATTTGAGTTACAACTAAAACACCCTCAGTGAAGAAACTTTTTTTTTTGTTAATACGCAGCAGTTAAAAAACAATCTGACTTTGAGAAGAAGCTAGGGATTCAAATCAAGCTTGGTCAGCAACATTCATATGATGGGAATTCTTATTAAGTGTACAATCTGAACAGCTAATACTTGCATTATTTTTGCAAACTCAACTATTTCACTTTCCCAAGCCAGATGAATACAGTTTATCAAATCAACAGAAACAGTTGCATTAAGTGCAGTGAGAAAGCAGGTAAGTAGACTTCAGTGGCCCAACCACCTACAGTGACCACAAACTGACAACATTAAAAAATAAAACCCAACCCACCAAAAAACCCACCCCTACAATTCCCCTGTATTCATTAAGAAACTGTTCGGATCTCATCTGTTTAGGACAGACTAGGCTCACACTTCACAGCTCCGTGTGCAAGGATGTTTATGGGAAAGAAAACCGTGAAGTTTGTTAGCACGAATGCTCCAATTTCTAAGTTCCACTTATATAAAAACTGAATTCTGAATCACTAAGGGTGAGAAAGGAATCACAGGGAGGAGGAGAGAAAGGGAAGGGGAAAAGCTGGCAGAAAGCTGAACTGATGGACTGGTTATATCTGCTTCTTTCTCAAGTTCAGTATATTGTGACACACCAGTGCCTGATGCTTCAGACTGAACTCAAGAATCATGAATTTCAGTTATCCCACTGGAGAATACATGAGGCGAGTACACAAGTTTGCAATTAATACTCCCTCGCCAATAGCCCCCTGAGCTGAAGGCATTCAGCTACACTTACCCTTTTTGTTCAGAATGCCGTGCTGCCATGCAGACTCATTTCTTCTAGTTCAGCTTTATTTGGGATTCATAATGATTGCTATTAGGCTTACTGTAGTTCATTGCTTTCCTCTCTAGTCACAGTCTGACGCACACAATAAATTGTTGAAAGATTTATTTCACAACTGGAATGCAGATTGCTGGCAATTATTGTTGCATATTCAGTTTGACTGTAGTGCTGCCCAGACTTGCCAGCTACTGTGTTTATTACTGTAAGTTAAACTCAAGGTAGAGCACTGAAGTGCCTTCTTTGTATGCATTGGGCTCCAAGAATCATGAAGGAGACGGCTACTTATCTAACGTACAAATAATACCGGTATTACACAGAAGTGATTTACTGACCAGACTACACGTACGACAGACGAAAGATGTTGAAGGGAATCCTGTATCTTCCAAGTTGCCTAAAGGTACCTGGCACGTATCCTCAGAACAACAAACATGGAATAAATGTTTCTCAGTTTCTGTATGTCCAGCTCTCTTCATCAGCTGTCAAGTACCACTTTCTGGTATGTGTGAAGCAGCACTTGCATATTCTACTGTAACAGCTGACACAGGAGGTTTGCTCTGTGAACATGGGACTTCCCACGGCAAATCACTAAAGCCACAAAGCTACATACAAGTAAGATACTGTCCTTACATGCCACTTAGTAGTCATCTTTTCTCTTCACTGGGTTCAAATGAACGGCAAGATTGGGAGAACAGAAGCTACAAGCACAGCACCTGTAGATGTTACAAACTAATGCCAATCTGAAGAGGCTAGTTTTGGGTACAAATAGTGAAGATAGGACAGCGCAGGCTTCACCACGGGCTATACAAGCACAGAAACGATCTTGGGCAACCGCACTGCATACCGTAAAGAAATTAACCACTGTCAGTTATGGACAAATATGGCCAGGCATAGCTTCCTGAAGTTAATGCCAGGGAGGGTATGCTCACATGTGTTTTAATTGCACCTTTTCAGTTCAGTGAGACACAAAGTCACATTACCACGTACAAGGCACCAATAAAGTTAATCAGTTCTGTGAAGCCTGTGCATATTGTTTAAACACACCAAACACTGGTTTAGGGAGGGGGAGGGTAGCCGCCTGTGGATTTCAAGTCCAGTCTTTACATGACAAAGCTAGGCTGGCTGCCACCCAACCCCATTCACTTTGAATAAATATTCAAAATTTACAATCCTGCATAATACACTTTCTGCAACTGTTGTTTCTCATTAGTGCGGTACAGTACATGCCTTCTCAGCAGAGGAGAGAATTCCTCTTCCAGAGACAGTGTGCCCACAAGGAAAACATTCCAGGGGGAGAACACATTCTTCGCGACCACTCAGCAAAGTAATCCCACTTAAGGAGACAGCTGTAGTTCAGAAAACTGCAGCCCATCCCCACTGTTCAAGCTGTTTTGCTGGAAGACTTGTTTTCAGGAGGCATAATGGACAGCAAAAGTTCTGATCAGGCATGCAGAATTCCCTAGGGACATTGCATGAGAGAGGGAGGAAGAGCTTGGAAAGTTTCAGCCTGTCCTTGTTATCTCAGGGTCACTTTTCATCCCTTCCCTAATATTCTGATTTAAAGCTAAAAAGATATCTGCCAAGAACTGTCTGGGGCACTGAAGTGTAAGGCAGCTCTTGCAACATGCAGTTCTATATCAATTAGCACTCCCTAACACTCATCTTTGTCAACTCCAGGTTTCATTTAATTGCAAGAGAGAACAAGGAATAAAACAATTACACCTAAATACAAAGAAAAACATACAGTTCTGGTTTGCTCTTTTAGAGACAAATATTTAGCATCTGTGTGGCTAAGATAAAGTCATCCTACAGAAGCAATTATTCTGGCTGACACTAAGTGAGAACTCGCTTTGATATCAGCATCAATAATACTAATTTTCTTCCAGCTCATATCGGAAAGAACCAAGAATCAGTGCAAATACATCTGGCAAACCATTTTTAAAAAGGTTATTTTACAGCAGGGAACCAGGTTTCTCTAGACACTTACAGCTCAACCTATGCTGCCAAACTATGACCGTGTGTATGTAGCTTCCTGCTAGATCTCCTGTTCTTATTCTTGTTTCAAATAGTTCTGCTCCACCATTAACAGCAGCTATACGGATAGTAGGCAAAAACGCTGGCAGAGAAGTCTACCATGTTTACAGGGGCCAACTTTTCTAGCCGTACATCGGGATTCACTAGGAGGACCTACCTCTGTTTATGAAGGTTATCTTGGAGCAGGGGGCGAGAGGAGAATGACTCTGTTCTCTGACATGAGAACAACCAGCAACTCCTACACTGAAGGAAAAAGCTGCATAGCTTTAAGCCCCAGAATGTATAAGAAGGTTAGGTTTAAAACAACCCTGCAGAGCATAAATATTAACTTCAAGATGGTCTGAAAAAACTTTGAAACATTCCGATTGCGACATTTCCCTATTGCGTTCAAGGTCTTGCACAGCTGCACGGCTCCTTACTTAGCTATTGGTTATAACCAGTGTTCTGGAGAAAGCCCCCGGTGCGGCAGAGCACACAAGGAACGCTTGCCTGGTCTGCACACCTCAGCTTCACGCTCATTTTCTGGCTAGCTGCTTCTTTTCCTGACCTATGCTTCCTTCCCTAAATGTCAACTATATCAGTCTCTAAAAAGGAACAGCATTAGACATCTCTTATCTTAGAATTCATCCAACCATGCCCTCCTGTCTGGATCTCCCAAAGCACTGATTTTTGTGTTAAAGAAAGGACTCATCTTTCAATTTGAAATGAGTAAAAGCAAGGGCACTTGAAGCAAGAACCTAATCTGAACTGTCACAATCACTATATGGCATATAAAATTTTCTTTATTCTGGCATTACAGGAAATTTTTTTTTTAAATAAAATTATCCCCTTTTGACAGGAGACTGAGATACTATGACATTCCACAGACCCAACAAGAGGAGGCAAATATAATTTGAAAGTTTCCAACAAAGTTTTGGTCTCTGGCACAACAGGATAAAAAACAACATGAGGAAATACTGACCATACAGCAGCAGAATGGTTTCATGTGTTTCCATCATAATTAACAACATTCTCTGCAATCATATACACTACAGTGCTGTGTCAGTGAGACACCGGAACAGGTTGCCCAGAGAAGTTGTGGATGCCCCCTCCCTGGGAGCGTTCAAGGCCAGGCTGGACACAGCTTTGAGCAACCTGGTCTGGTGGAAGGTGTCCCTGCCCATGGCAGGGGGCTGAAAGTAGGTGATCTTTAAGGTCCCTTCCAACCCAAACCATTCTGTGATTTTATTATATTCTTCTCCTTACCTACACAAGCAAGAGCAGAACCATTACTGCAGTTGTACTTCTTCCTGATGGAATTGGTATAATACAGTATGGTAATATTTGTCAGTTAAGTCTACATCAAGTTTTTAGACCATTAAAGAACTAAAATCTACTAAAAACCTAGTAGTTCTGCCCATTAGGAAAAAACCTGGAATTTGTCACGTAAAAATATTAACTCCTACTACACAGAGGAAGACGACAAACTGACTATGCACACATATGCACCACTGCTACGCAGACGATACGTAGATACTTAATTTTTAGAAGTTACACCAGTTTGTCTAATAAATTGGCTTTTCAAAGAAGAATTATGACTAATACATCTTGCTCATCACATTTGTGTGTTCTCATTTCACATTTCGCATCATATACTGCATTAAACTGCAAGCTCAAGTTCATCTATGCAAAACTTTGACTTGGGAAGGGCCATTAAATCACTTCAGAATAATTTACTGCGTAATGAAAGGTCAAAGACTTTAGTATCTGCTATAAACATTCATACTGCAATATAACCCAGACGATAACAGCTAAGTGAACTGGTTTAAGTCAAAAATCCTAAGTCACAGTTTAAAGACCTTTTGTGTCTGTGGAGTAAGCTTATTTTGTACTTTTTCTCCTCTACGGAAGAAAACTCTCTTTGTCAGTAAGCAGACATGTCCATTTGAAACACAACAGTTTAAAGCATCCAATTACTTAATTATTGTAGTCTACCACATGCCTGTATCTATACTCCCACATTCATTTATTTAAACAATTCTGTAAAGTCCGAATACATTTTACTTTACATCAAGAAGACATAAAAACACCTCTATCTCTGAAGAACAGAAATAAAGACATCTGAACATCTGTGAAGAATAAAATACATCAAGTGGAATTCTGCTAATAAAATCCCATTAATACAAAAAAACCATATTTTCTTGGACTACTTCAGATGCATTTACAAGCAAAAAGTTTCTAAAATTGTTTTCTAGATAGTTATCTGCAATCAGCAATGTATGAGTTAAATTGCCTGTTTCTGGATTCCTTCATCTCAAACCCATCCCTTCAGATCTGTTCCACTAATTGAACACAACGAAAAACACCATCACCCACACCCCCAAAAAATGGAAGAAAAAAGACCAAAGAAAAACATCAATGCGTTCCTCTACATTTTAAACTATTAATGACACGGCCAAAACAGAAGGCAGAGAGTATTTTTCTTCATCTCCATTAAAGAAAAAGTCAAATGTCAATGTACTTCACCAACCAACTAGTTTTAAGTACTTAGCCAGGAATCTTCTCATCCAGTTCATTGGTTTGACTTGAGATTTACATTCAGTATTTTGTTGCCAACTTCTTATATGTAAGCATCTCATATTTCTTCGAATATGCCTAAGTCCTGAGATAGACTGTCAATTTAAGAAAGAGAAACACTATCAATGAATATTAATTTGTACTCACACTTTCCTCAAAATAATTTCATTTCATCGATTAGGAGCACAGCAAGACTGGAATCTCTTGCACTAAATGGCAAGCAGATCGATGGTGTAACAGTCCCTGCCAAAAAGAGCTTACTGACTAAAAAATTATTTACAAACTGATACAACAGTTGTTTTAAGTCACGTTTGGAGAAAAAGATAGAAGCAACTGAAATGATATTTTTTAATTTAAATTTTGCTGTAAATTCAATCCAGCGTTTTGCCTTTTTTTTTTCTTGGATGGTTAAATCAACTCTAAGTACGTCAGTAAAACTAGCTGGATCGATTGTTGGCCACAATCAACTTTCAAAGTCAAATCTACTGCACCTTCGAGGCTGATAAAAGGAGCCTAAATTCAAGTGAACTGGTGAAGTCTTGACCTTGAAAGAAAAAACACAGATGAATGTACTCTCATCACTACAAACAATAAAAAGGGAAGTAAACTATTACAAGAGCATGCTTGAAATCTTAGATTTTAAACAGGAAACTGCCCAACAGAAAAAAAAAATCTGACTGCAAAGGGCTGTCAAAGCTGAGCTGTAAAATTTCCTAAACCTCTTTTCTTACAAGTTTGAATGCCTACTTTTCTTTTATTCAAATCAGAATGTCAGTTCTGTGTTGAGGCATATATCACAATGGATTTCCTGTCGAGACTCACTAAAATGGTAGATCTTGATGAATAGAAGTATTCATCAGTTAAGGAGACTTTATGATACAGATTTTCAAGTTAAGTTTCCCTCAACATGTATTAATTATTAGCTTGAGTTTACTGAAATCACTCATCCATGCGGTTTTATTTACTACTCTCAGTAGAGTCTGCATACGTGCATTAGGAGTAATTTAAATTTCTAGCCAAGACAAGCAGAATCCAAACCCTACGTACAAAACTCCAGAAGCATAAATTTCATTAAAAGATTATGGAGTGAAAGCACAGTATGGAGAGTTATATTTCATTATACCTCTCTGCATCCAACAGCAATACATTTGCAATACTTCTATAAGAAATAATTTGCAGCAGACAAGTATGCCAGATCAATTTTACAGTTTCCATTTTTCCATGTTTAAAAAGGACATGACTTAGCAGTACTAGCTCCCAAAGTATCGTACAATGAAATCAATCCCAGTTCCATCACTGGAAAATTGTAGACACTAATATTTCTTTAGACTTTTTAGGATGCTCAGAAAGGCAACATATCGTGCTGAACAGTAACAGGCCAAAGGGCCATTAAATGGAAACAGAGACTAGTCCATTACGCTGAACATGACTGGGTTGGAGTGAGATCAGAAGATGTTAGGCCACCACAGTAGCCTAAGATTGCGAGACGAATCAGTGTTGAGATTATTACTTCGAGCACTCAGAAGAAGTTCTCACAGTCGCTAAAGAAAAAAGTGAAGCGGATAAACCATAATTAAGATGAACTTGTAAACTGATGCACTTCATTTAGTTGGACAACACCCATTTGCATTAGCTTCCAGGGCAGAAGCTGCACTTGTGTTTTCGTCTCATCATACTCTATTTAAATCAGGTTGCTGGTTTCCATCTCTTTCTACACTAGGAAACTCAATTAGAATCATGGTGTGCTTAAACTGAAAAGACATGTAAGGTACAAGGTCACCAAGCCACCCTTAAGCTAGAGCAATTGCCAGCAAAAACAATGCCGCTGTAGGCAATCCTGTGCTATTATAGTTTTGTTCCAACCCACAGAAGACCTAAGTCAGGCACACAGTTTCTCTGCTTAACATGCAAACAGCTGTGCCTCAATTATAAACTAAGAAAACAAAGACTAATAAGATACTTATACAAGAAATCAAAGATAAAAATGGATTTTAGACAGCACCGAGGGCATTACTGAGTCAAACAAAACTGTATTAAATCATACACTCATGATTAAAGCTTTGGACACTTTTTAGTAGATACACACACTAACTCTGGGCCTCTAAAACACACTTTAGTAATCAGTTAGCTTCAGCACGTTACCCAACAACCTGAAGTTACTACACAAGAAAGCAGATGTTATACATAGGGGTGGGGGAATAAGACAACCTTAACTTTGACTTCCCCTTTCGGTAAACCTTGCGTTAACCAGATCGGTTCCTGTACCTCCAGTGGGTCCATTTACAATCTCGCCCTATTATAGTCACACCAATTCACAACTGACATAAATCTGGGCAAGACAGGGGCCTAGGGATGGGGGCAGAAGCAGAAGATTCAGCAGAATCGGCTCGGAAATCACAATACCTATGACATGTGTTCTGTCCCATCTGTTCAGTGTCCTGGGGATTAACAGAACAAAACCAGATTTTTTGGGCATCTTCCAGTACAAATGAAGTATGTTTTCATGTAGTTAGTAGCTATGCCAATATACATACATACACTGCCTTGCACCTGCATGTGAATAGCTTGACAGAGGACTAACTGTGAATTATTAGTTATTATAAACATTTAGTAAATTATTTTTAAAGACCTGCCAAGATAATAATGGTTCAAGTTTTCAAGACAGTTTGTTGCAGTGGTAAATGTAAGTCTCAGCACCTGTAGTAGAAACATTTGCAGTGCCAAGTAAGGTTGCAAAGAGATTTAAGCACCTGTGTCATCTGACTCCACCAGACAGTTTTCAACTCAAAGATGAGTATTAGAGCCACCACTCACTACACAGTTCAAACACTCTAACATTTTTCATAATATCAAAATAACGTGCTACACAACACAGATTATTTCAGCCTCCTAAGCAAGACATTCCTCTTTCTCCTACAACTTTACTAGACAAGTAATTTTATTCTTTTATTATTATAACTCCTCATACATTACTGATTCATTTAAAAGATTATGGTGTAGCTCTCTCAACCTATTTGTCTTCTTAAATGCTCTGAAGCATATCAAAATTCACCCAGAGGAAATAATTTTGAAAAGCTTATTCTTTCTTTCTCTCTTCAGATGAAAACATGACCCTGGCATTTTTTTTTCTTACAAGAATAACTTGAAAAAAAATAATCCCAGAACCACAGTAAGAATATCCTAACAGTCTATGCAAATAAAGTCCAATAAAAGACCTTCAGACCCATTCTTCTAGGTCAGACAGAACCTGACTACTAAGTCTTCCTATTTACACAAAACCAGCTACCCAGCAGAGCAAACTTTCAGGTTGAAGTATCTTCGCCAGAGAACTTCCAAAATCAGATCTTGACTATAGAAGTCAAATGTCCAAGAGATGACACCATATTACAAAAAGAACTATACAACTCACCAGCTTGGTGCTGGTCACACTCACTTTGAGGTTCCAGGTCAGTGAATATGAGAAGTTCAGACTCCCGTTTCTATCTACTACTAGCAATTTTTCAGCTACCTTAGAGTTACTGAAAATTGTACCTGTCCACCTTCAGGAAGACAGTGCGCACAGTGTGAGTAAGCACAACAAATAAAGCCATCAAGAAAGAGAACAGGTCAATTTAAACAGTGCCACCTGACATGGAGCTTCACGGAACTGTTGCGTGATTTCACTCCAGTTATTTTTACAAGGTCAGATTAGCAGCACAATCTTGTGTTTACCCAGTTTTGGCAATTGTGATTAACAACTTCAAAACTCTTTTGTGCTAAAGGCAGCTCCACTTACACTTATCAATTGCTTCCCCCTCATTACAACTTTCTAGTTAACAAAAATATTTGCTTATCTCATTTAAACTTTGGGAGAGAGCACTAGAGTTGCAGACAGTGCATCTATGAGTCAATACATATCTGCACCATGATTTGCCATTTTTACTGGAATGCCACGGAGAAGTGAACTTAGTCACATTGTTACCTAGTGACTAATTTCAAAAGCATCTTTACACAAGCAGTAATTGATTAGAGCGCTGTTACTGTGGAGTTAAAACTTTACCGTACTAGGCTTATGGACAGTAGATGTACATGAGTTAAGGACATGTAATATAATTTGTCAAGCCATGGTTCAACAGCATCCATATATATTAACTTCTATTTCTTTATAGTGTAGGGTAGAGGCACACAAATCACAGTCTGCAGGCCAAAGTCCATCTACTACAATATTCTCTTCAAGTCTGAAGCACAAATTTCTTAAGCAGTACTTGAGAGATTACCCTGTTTACGAAAGATCTGCTCACTTAGAAAAAAAGTTAGGTTCTTAGTCCACTCTGATGGAGTGAGTGCGGCTCAGGACATCATGACATAGGATACAGAAGTAAAATCTATGGAAGAAAAAAGATTAGGAGCAGAAATGGTGTTTCAAGAGGAAAAAAAAGGAGGGAGGAAAGGAACTGTAAGGAGGAAAAAAAAAGGGGGGGGGGGCAATTTAACAGCCACTGCACGAAGAGCTTCATGACCAATGCAGTTTACTTCTGAAAAATTCCACTTTGTTACCAGAAGCACGATACTGCTTTAAAACTCATTTCACCCTGTGTTCAGGCAAATTAGGAGCCATCCTTATTAAACCCGCTGGGTACACACCACCCTCGGGGGCTACGGGACTTGTTACTCTCTGCACCTACTGCAGACAGGTTGCTAACGATATCACTAAAAGCCGGAGAACTTTTCCTACTCGGTTGGAGGTGATGCCTGAGAGCACAAGCCTTCTGCAAGAGTTTTTACTGCAAGCTTCATCTTGCCCTGTCACTCCCTCCTCCCTCTCTCCTGGCTTCACTGTACAGATCAAACCGAACGAGGAAGTCGAGATCTAAGGGCGGAAGCCAAGCCCATTGCAATGTCTGCAGGAGGATTGTCAGCCCGTGACTCAGGCTACAGCCCTGACAGCTGCCAAACGGTCCTGGTTTTTCCCTACCCGTTACTTCCAAAGGACGGGCACCTCACCGCGAGGGGGGAACGGAGGGGGAGACGCACCGGAGGGAGGGGGAGGGAGAACGGTCCGGCGAAAAAGAGCGCGAACAACGCCACCCCAGCTCCGAGGCGGCCAGTCAGCAGGGCGTGGAGGGAGAAAAGAGGCAACTCCCCGGGCACAATGCAACTGTACGGCGCGGCGGCACGCACGCCCCCGAGTGGGGG
>VZSC01003123.1:45858-78294 GCA_013398225.1 Steatornis caripensis | reverse complement strand
GGGAGGGGCGGGCGGCGCGCCCCGGCCTCCCCCCGCCGGCCACGGGCCCTGGCCAAGCTCCCGGGTTCCCTTCCCTGCCCCCACCGCCCCAGCTCGAGCCGTGCCAAGCCGCTCCCACAACGCCCCGCGCCAGGCCGTGCCAGGCCGGCCCCACAATGCCCCGCGCCGGGCGGGCACCGGCCGGCCGCGGTGGCCTTTGCGCCGCCGGGAGTGGTGGCTCGCTGGCACTCCGAAGGGCCGCGGGTTCGCCGGCCACAGCGTGCCCCCAGGGCTGGGAGGAGGGGCCTTGGGGTCAGCCTCCGGTAGCAGGGCGATGGGCTGCAGCCCCGTCCTCCGGGGGCCATGCCAGAACTCCTCGGAACCGGGGCGGGGGATGATTCCCCACACGTTCGAGAAGTCCTCACCCAACCCTGTTGTCTTACAGTGCAAAATAACCGCGATAGGAAGATGCAAGTCAGAATTCCGTTCCATCCGATACAGGGATGGAACTGAGGTGAGCGGAAGCATCAGCGTAAGCAGCCCCTGATGCCGCGGGGGTGCTCGACCGGCCTGTGTGTATGTTACAAGAGGCTCGAAACGGATTAAGAAAGGCATGCTAATAACGGTAGAGGTGTGAAAAGAGAGGGTGGTGTAATTCTGCCCGTTTGCATTTACTACAGTGCTCTTCAAGGCTGAACTTCAGTACAAGGGAAAAAGGAGGAAGCGGTAGCCAAGGTGCAAGACAAAAGTCCTTCTGAAAAGATCACAGCATATATGAGTCCAGATGTTAAGATCCAGCTATGCAGATGAGGTTTACTGCACATCTTACATGCATGCAGAAGTACAAGGCTCCCTCTCTTTGGGGCTTCATGCTTTCTGCGGAGTGCAGGTTAGCTGATGTAGATGCCAAAGACAGAAAATGCAAGGTGAAGTTCACTGATGACAATATCAAAGTTACAAGTGGAAGAGGCAAATGAAGAGGCTTGAATAATGAGAGAAGTTAGCGGATAAGTGTCTTGAGTAAGCACCTCTTGTCCAAGTGAAACACTTTAGGCTTAGAAACATTCACTGCAGCAGTTTGGAAACGATGCTAGACCTTTGTATCTCAAGATGCAAAAGACAGCGGGAGAAATCACTGAAAGGTTTGTACAGCTGAGTATCAGGGATACAGAGGTGTCTTTGTTAAAGGCAAAGATGAGAAATGTAAATACAGGTACAAAATAGAAATGAGAGTTTAATTTGTCAGTGAGAAGGGAACATACAGGATAGGTCTTCGCTAGTACATCCAGGCACAAAATGAAAGGAAGCTGGAGTTGTGACAACCAGAGGTATGTACATAACCAGATACCTTAGATGGTGAAATGATTCGCAGTATCCAGTGACTCATTTTCATCCATTAAAAAAGGTGACCAACACAGGGAAAACATATTTACTGGCTGAACAAGAGGGTTTTAAATTTTCCCATGAAAATAATGGAGGTAACTACATATCTCAAAAGCTTTTTAAGAACAGGAGGGGCTGCCTCTTCAGCCAAGTGGCTGACAAAGGAAAGGTAAGCGAAGGAAAGTGAGTATCAAGTCTAAATAAAGCTTTTAAAGGAGAAAAATAGCACATCTTAGCTGGGAAAGCAAACACAAAAGGCAGAATGAGCTGACAGCGGTCGTAATTTGTGAAATAAAAGATAATGACTGCAAGCGTGAAATGCAGACAAAAAGGCTGCCACAAAGTATTTTTTGAAGAGCATATGATAGTGGACATTTAAAATTTTTTAAATTTTTTTCTGACTTACACTTTCATA
The DNA here is from genome assembly GCA_013398225.1 of Steatornis caripensis. NCBI lineage: Eukaryota > Metazoa > Chordata > Aves > Caprimulgiformes > Steatornithidae > Steatornis > Steatornis caripensis. The sequence continues at coordinate 76,517 of VZSC01003123.1, read as the reverse complement.
GGTACTCTGCTCTTCCTGATGCTAAGATTTAAGTCTAAGGTGAGGCTGGACTGTCTTCATAAGGTTTGGCCTTTTTTTTTTTTTCCTTTTTTTTTTTTAATTTGAGAACATGGTCCCACTCCTGTTTAATCAATATCAAAACTTTCTTGATGACTTCAGCAGTAGACTGTCAAAACAGAGCTCAGAACAAAGCTTGCTGCAGGTTTATACCATCCTTTCACTTAAAAAGTATAATCCCACCTCTTTTGGAAACTCTGTGTGTTTCTCTCACAGTCAGATTTGTAGATGTGTGGTAGCTGACCAAGTCAGATTTGAAATGTCTGTTTTCCGTAGCTTGATTACTTTGAAAATAAGTGGAACAGATTTTTGTGTTGATTTGGTGACAGGAAGTTACCCAGGAAAGGAGCCACACCTCAGAGAGAAACAAGTATGACTAAAAAAGCTATCATATTAATTTTATACATCTGCTACTTTCTACAAACTCACATGCTGTTTATTTGGATCCTTCTGATCAACTTCACTCACATTTTCCATCAATGTTTGCAAGCCAGCATTCTTTAGAAGAACAAACCTGTATTGATTGTTGAATTCTGGAAAACAATATCTCAACAGCAGACAGTGGGAGTAAATTAATGGTACTGTAGTATTTCTAGAGGCAGCGGGGGCAGGGGGGGGAGCCAGGAATCTAAGTAGTGAGCATCCAGAGATGCCTCTTCAATTTGCCAGCCTTAATTGCAGATCAAATGCCCACTTTTCTGAACTACAGTGTTTTCCCCTACACTGGTCTAATCCAGGACAATCGGGCTTAAGTTTGTTGGCAGACAGCAATCCCTGGGAGAAACCTGCACTTCAGTGATCAACAACAAATGCAGGAACATTTGATTTCTGTATCTGACAAACAGGTAAAGAGGCTAAATTCATTTTGGTGAATAATTTCTAATGCTTTGCAAAGCAGAAGAAATCTCTTCCAAAACTAGTTTCTTAGTGACAAGTTTGAGGGAGTGAGACATGAAGAGTGACGGAGACAAAAGGTGTTTACTTCACTGGGGAAGTCACATTGCTAAAGCAGTGGCTTTAGACAGAAACCGCATGTGTACAGATCTGGAGAATGTCACAATCTGGTATTGCTAAGAAGCCTGAGCTCTGCTTTTGCAAAAGCCTGAAACATCAGTAGTTTTAGTGCAGATTCTTAATGAGAATTTCTCAAAAAAAAGCAGGTCTGGAGTGGCTTTAATATGTCCACCCACACAAAGCAGCAGCTATAAATGCAGACGAGAACTTGAAGGGTTTTCATGTGCTGTGACAAAAGGAAACGTCTCTTTGGAGGTGGGTCTGTAGAAGAAAGCCACGTATGTCTGTGGACTTCACGCCTATGTCCTCTGAACAACCTGAAATTCGTCTGCAATTTAGGCACCTTCTGTTAGCACATAACTTCCTTTTCCCCTCATACAGATTCTTTATTCTTCTGCTCCTGTAATAAGTGCCAAACCCGAACTATAAGAGTGCAGATGGTGGAAAAACCATGAACTTCAGATGTGGAAGGAGTGAAAGCAAGTGATGTTTCCACCGGGGGAATCAGAGCTTACAAATTTAGTGACTAACCATTTAAGCCCAAGTTATAGCTCTGTTCATCCAAATTCTACCAGGAGCAGCTGACATAGAGCTGTACTGGACCACGGTAAGGGAAACGTGGCCTGGTAACCTGTCTCAGAAGCAGCCAGTAGCGGATGTTAGGAGGGGAGTAGCTCTTTACTTACAGAACAATGTTACCCTTAGCATGACTACCCAACTTCTGGCACGGGTGTTGAAAAGGTACAGCTGAATTGGCTCATTTTCATACGTCAAAGTGCAGTTCCATCGTGCCCTCTTCACCAGTGAAGCTAGTTTAAGATGTTGTCTATTCTCGCACTAGCTATTCGTTCCTAGTGCTGTGTCATAGCCTACCACTGCTCCAGTGGTGCCGATGCGGATGTTGCAAGAGCCATGTTGTGAGCTGGATCACTGAAGTGGAGTTAAAAAAGAAGGTTAAGAAAAAAGATCAGTTCACTGATCTAGTTTATAGGCCCACAGAGAGATGCATCATCAGAGCTGAAGGGATTAAACTGAGGCACTGTGGCAGGAGTCTTTCAAATTGACTTTGCTGATGGAGAAGAAATTTAAGAGGGAACTGTACCTGCACCCCAAGACAAGGAGGGGAGGAGCCGTACCTGGCATACTCTAGCATTTAAAACAGTTATTCTACTTTTCACCTCTCCCCAACCCTCCACCCACACAGTCCCTTGTGAACAACCTGCTGAACTCCTGCTCCCTCATTGTGGTTCTTGCTTCAGCTTTAGTAAGAGGAACATGTTTTTTCTTTCTTAACACATCAATGACAGGATCTGCAGCTTAAAAACAAAGCATTTACATACAGCATCTCTGCTCAGTTGGGATACCGTTCAGAGGCATAAATCTCTACCTATCGGTTATGTAGCACAGTAAGTATATTTATCCTGTGCCGGAGTCCCTCCTTTCAATAAAATGGGAGTGACACCATGTTGTAGAAGGGACCTTTATTGAGGAAGCATGTTATTGAACAGCTGTGCGCTGACTGAAGTCGTGGAAGTATCCTCAGAAACACACCTAAATGAAAATTTCTGTCTTGGGCAGAGAAAACCTCTTCTTGGAGCTTGAGAGTTCCTCCAAACCCTGAGATGGAATTACAACTCCATTATGCATGGTTAGAGACACCACATTCCTGATCTGACATACTAAGAATAATGGCCCAGAGCTCTTTACCTCTAAAGAATTCTAATATAATCATCTTTGCCGTCTAAATGCAAGCACAATGCTAAGCAACAGACATTTTTTAGTTCAGTATATCCCCTTCCTAACCTTGCTTCCTCTGGCCCTTGTTCTCTTGCTGCTCCCTATTTTATATTCAGCTTTAAATTTGGAGAAAGCTGTCGTTCAAAATCATTATACAAAAGGGCCAACAGGAATACACGCCACCCAGCAAAAGTATCTTTGCCCCAAACCCGAAATTTAGAATCTGAGCTTTCTGCCTTTGGCCTACCCAGACTTGTCCAAAATGCCAGCAGAACACATCCTGGTACCTGCCTTAAATAAGCACAGCAACTCTTTGCTGCAGAAAACAAACTGAGCATTTTCACACAATCTGTTACGGCTTAGCTCCTTCAGTGATAATTCTGCGAGTATGATGCATATCATTTTAGGCTTGTCTGTCCTGGCCTCACAGCTCCCTGGTTCAGCAATTGCAAAAGATCCTTTATTAACATCTCAAATACCTCCTTTTCCTTCTCCCTTTCTCAAAGGGGATAAGAAATGCTTCAGATTCCTGAGTTAGAAGTGCTGAATAAGCTGAAAGGAGAATAACCTCCTTTGTCAGCCCGTCTGTCACCCGGCACCTGTCATGCTTGTGATGTTTAGGTAGCAAACATACTTGCCAGGCTTGGGTCAGATATTAATAAGGAAAAAATACTTTAATGAGATTGACAAATCCATCTAAACACTGTTTAATTCATCCTGATAAGGTAGGGCTGTGGAGAACTTTACGCCGCTTTTGCTTCTTTTCCTTCCCTCCGTCTCAGGCCGAGCCATGTTTTCACAGAACCAAGAATTCCATAGCAGCGTGACTACACTATTTGGAAAACAGGACTATGTTCAGAGAACACATAAAGGTGGTAGTATTTAGTGACTTTTTTTTCCCCATTGTTTTAACTGCTTTTCAGCAGTTACCTTTACAGACCTCTAAGCAAAAGGCATCTAACTGGGTGTTTGCTTCCCTCTTCCTCTCCCCAAGCATTTTCCTATAGAAGGAATTTAATGTCCCCTTATTTTTTTTCCTCCCTACAAAAAGCACCCCTACTTTCAGCCTGCTGCCTTTCCTGAGGTTAGTGTGTGAGCTTTTGCTCAACTAGTTGTGCCTCTCAGCTTACCTCATGTTTGCTGTTTGTTTTTGGGCTCAGCCTGCAATAGTAATCAAGGCCAAATATTTGCTCAAATGAAGTGGCTCTGTGGTTCTCATTCCAGGGAGCTGGCTGAGGACGAAGTGAAACTAGCTTGAAATATTCTAGTATGCCCAAGAGATGCTAGGAACAAGGGATTTTTCCAGTGCTGTAGAAGGCCATCCAGATTCTCATTGTAGCTTTGTTGTGGGAACTGCAGGGGAACTAACTCGTTTATAGCCTGCCAAAATTAAAGACACCCCTTTTGTCTGCCAGAAACCAAAGTCGGTCTGGTCAAGGCCAAACTTTGGGACCGTTCTGTCGGGCTGAAACCAGAAACAAGACTCAATGTGAAGTTACGCACACATTCATTCTCCCTCTTCTGAAAGACTGAAGCCCACATTTTCTGATAAGAGGAGGCTACATCCTTTGTGCTTGCAAGTCAGCGGCAGGTCTTATAAACACACCCACAGATTCTCAGCGTAGCATATTGCAAGCTCTGTGCATCTGGAGCCAGTGCATGCTTTGCTCAACAACCCCCCTTTCATTTCTGCCAAGATTCCCTCCCACATTTGGGACTTTTTTCCTGCTCCCTGGAGTGCCTCCTCAATTCTCCCAGCTCCTCCAGCCTCCCACTGTCAGCATGGACTGTGCTGTACAGCTTTGCCAGTCTGCTCTGCCTTCAGAAACATAAGGGCCAGTGCAGGAAGCTGAGCACAAGGAAGATCTGTGCATTGCCCTTATCCTCAGCCCCATGTTTGAGTCAGGTGGATGTAAGACTGATCTGACAGCACTGGCACAGAAGGCAGAAAATTAGCCAGGACTTACTGAGGCATTAGCTTTGTAGGATGTGAGAAAATGCCAACAGAGACGCATGAGGTTCCATCACTGTGGGAAACCACCTTTTAGCCGAGGTGCAGATGAGCTCCATTTAACACAGTCACCTTCTTTCCCATTTATCAGAGCATCGTTTCCTGGGATTATTCTGGAACAAAGAAAGTAACTCACTGAGCATCCTACATGTTTGCATAACACACAGTTCCTGTCAAAAATCAATACCTCACCGAGGAGCAGCAGGCTACTGAGCTGACCAACTGCAGGCTAGCACCTGCTTTGCAATACTTCTTAGCTACCATGAGACAGGAAAGTGTTAGAGGAACCAAACCCACAGGACAGAGGTGCTTGGGGGCTTCTTGTGACATTCCTCTAGGTGAGGTAGCAGCTTGTGTTAGGCTGGGATGATGGAGTCCTGCAGGCACTGCTGCCTTCTGCACCAGCTTAGAGAAAAAACAACAAAAAAAGGTTTTCTGTGGAAGATAATAGTTGGACTTTGAGTTACAGACCCAAGCGTGATACAAATCTAAAGCATGAGGTAAGAAGATAGCTCTGCTCTCTTCTACCTACTGGGTCAAGTCATTCAACCCATGGTAAATCACAGCTCCCTCCTTGTCTTTTCTGTCTACACATGGTGTGAAAGCATCCTTAAAACGCTTGCTTCTCTGCCATTCTGATTACAACTGCATCTAATGCTGAACGTTAAACACACACCTGTACATAAGTTTGCGGCTAATTGTGAGACAGAACTGAGGCCTATAATTCTTTGACTCTTTATAGAGGAATGTACATGTATAAAAGCCTTTTGAATTTTCATAAGCCGCCCCTTAGATGTGGGATAGCACAACACAAAAAGATGAAAGCAAGATGCTCACCCGATGATTCAGCTTTCCTGCAAAGTTTCTTCCAGCAGCCATCATAACCCTGAAAATAATCTTCCCAGCCCCTTTTTCCTGTGGGCTAAAAACACATCAGCAATGAGGATCATAATTTAAGGTTTTTGTTCCCACTAGGAATCCATGAGAAAGAGCTTTGTATTACGTGGACAAAAAAGAATCATTTGCAGGAAAAGAAGGTATGTGTGTGTTTTTTTTTTCTTAAGGAATTCTAAATCAGGTTCAGCTTTGCTAGGGGACATACCAGCTGTCTCCAAGCTCTTTTTATTATGATCTCTCTTGTACCTTAATTGAGAAAGCAGGGTGTGGAGGTTTCAACAAAGGCTCCCCTTTGTAGCGTGTTAATTAGGCACAGGAGTTAACAAAACCCATCAGTTATAAACAATTACCTTTCCTCTGGCTTACTTTCATTTTCATGCTACCGCGTTTTTACTAATTTTCTGTTCATTTTCCAGAGTGGACAAGACTAATTTCTAAAATTAGTCTTCTAATTAGCAAAGAAAAGAAAAAAAAACACCCAAGCAGGAAAATATGTAAAGCAGGAATAATAAAAAGAGGTATAATTAGAAGCACTTAAAGATGCCTTTTTTTTTTTGTGCTTCTTCAGGATACAGAAACCCAAGGTCTTTTCAGATCACTGTAAAGTCTCCTTTAAAACTGAAAATCTAGATTATGGTCCCCTGAAAGTCTGGGTGTAAATGCGTGGGGATGGGAAGGAATCTGATCCGGGTTTGCGTGCCCTAAAATGAGTTAGCAGGAGGAGGAAATGGAGGAAAGCAAGAGGGGCTGCGAGCTGTAATTCCTCCAGACCCTCTCCATCCGTTCCATTTGCAAAGCCAAGTTTGCTTTACAAAGAGGGCCCTGCTTGGCCCACCAGACATCTTTTTGCCTGCCAGTGTCCTGGCTGCCTGCTCAGCATCTGCTCAGGCCCAGAGATGCACAACAGCTGGGAGGGAGAGGCCTCTGCCCTCCTCCCTGCCAGGCTTTGTCCCGATGGCAGTGACCTCACCTCTTGGCACGCAGCTGTCCTGCAGGGGATCGACAGCCACCCTGGCACTGGTGCCCCTCATCTTCCCTCCACCTCCCGGCAAGGGAAGGAAGAAGCCCAGGGACTCCAGGCAGTCCTTCTGCCTCAGAAAGAGGCAATCCCAGTGATGGAAAACTGTGCTGTAAGGACGACTGCCATATAACACTAAACATTTTACACCCCGCATTGGCATGAAACCTTTCACAGTGCTGCTCTCTAATCTCGTTCTCTGTTGAATTTCTGGAGAAAGGTCAAGCGAGGCACTTTAACCCACAGTATTGGGACAAGCACGTTATGATTCAGTCTCCAGTCAGTGTCACACTTCTCTTGCTGCCTGTGATAGTGCTGTTTGCACAAGACCTTTACAATGTAGAAGACACCCAGATATTCAAGCATAGATGAAGGGCTACATCTGTGTTCCCTGAAGGTTGCCTTTGCATCCAAGAAGCTGCCCAGAAAGCAGGGGAGCAGTGTTTACGTGAGACCGGGGAAAGAGTAGCTCCAGCTACAGTCCCAACAGGGTCTGTGTCTCCTGGCCTGCCAGCAGACCTGGAAAAGACTGTCTAGGGGAAAACTAGTAATTCTCAGTGGCAGCTTCCCAAGCATAGCAGTTCTCATTGGGAACAACCTTGCTTCTCCTCTCTGGAAGAGACTGAAGATAATCTAGTGAAGATAGATACCTAGTGAAGATAGGCATTCCCCCTTTATCGCTGCACATCAAACCACAGTCCTCCTTTCTCACTGTGTTGCAGTAGCACAGACTGATTCTCAAGCCAAGATCAGCTCCAGATGCTTTCCCCAAAGAGCTTTCAAGCTCAAACAGACCAGATGAATTCAGTGTGAGAGAGCAATCAGAAGTGAAGAAAGGCTGAGCCCAGCCCCAATGCCTGCAGCAGGTCCCAGGCAGCAGCTGGGTACAGGGTACTACCCTGACTGACCAGGCAAATTAGGGAACCAAGGCAGCACAGAGCTGCTTCACGTACGATGGAAAATGTTTAAACTGCTGTAGTTGGGGCCCACAGGAAACTTTTGGGAAGTGTGCATTGGGTCTAAGACAGGAACCAAGAGAGTCAGTGTTTAAAATATGCACTGACAATGAATTGCTTCATTACTTAGAGAAAAATTGAGAAGGGGAAAGGAGTAAAACTCAGCCACATCAGGAAACAGGCAAATAATTGTCTGACAGATACACTAGGTCTCCTGACTGCTGGTCTAGGACTTTGCTCCTGCTCAGCCCACAGTATCTTCCTCATCATTATAAGCTTCTCCTTCCAGGAGTGAGCAAAGTCTTCTCTGCATTTAGGTATTCCCCAGGGGAATGCGCTGCATCTCAGAAAGGGCAATATGTCCTCAGAAGATAATTTTCCTAGAAAAGATGGGGAAAGGTGGCCATTTGAAGGCTCACATGCTAAGCATAAGACCCTGAGGCCAGCCTCCTCCCTTGACACCGAGAGCAGGGGCATGCAACACAGCTAAGTCTCCCCCACTGTGTGCCACCATGTGCCTCAGTTCCCCAGCGGCTCTGTAGGGTGCAGGGGACCCCGCAAGAGAAGTGCCACAGCCATGCTATGGGATTAGGGCCAAGCTCAGCAAGGTGGTGCAATGCCTGCCTATGTGCTGGCCACCAAGCTGCTTCCCTGTCACGCGGTCCTCTGCCTAGGTGCATGCTCTCCTGTGGGATCCCACACCCTGGAAAAGAAGCAAGCGGAAGCGTCTGGAATAGGGCCGCTTACCGTCTCTACTAGTGTCTCGTTTTGCCTTGCTGTACTGTTTTTCTTTCTCCTCCTACACCTTCCCCTGTATGTGCACTCTTAATTGAAGAATCAAAGTGCCACCCTTCAAACTAAGGCAACTTTTGGCCCACGAGCTGCTGAAGAAAGACACGTAGGCACGTGAGCTGCAGCCCCAGTCCCTCAGCGCTTTATAGAGCAAGCGAACAGTCTCAGGTGGGAGGCTTTCTCCACTTTGAACAGTCCAAGGCAAGGAGCCGTGCTGGGCAGAGCACCTGGAGAAATGGAACCTCATGGCCTGGGCTTGCATGTCTGTGAGCAGAGACCCGTGAAACTTTGCCTTCCTGGAGCTGGAGCGGGGAGGGGAGCGCTGGAAGCTGCAGGCAGGAAGAGCCTGACTTGGGAAGGTGCCCAATCTCGCGCAGAGCAAGGCAGGTAACGATCACACAACTATTTATGGCTCCTTCTCGTTGCGACAACCACAGCCTTATATGGGCAAGAGCGCTCCACTCGAGGCAGAGCTGCGGAGGTGGAGCCTCAAGGGGCTCTCCTGATGCTTTGCTCCCAGGCTATCTGCCTGCACGAGTCGCTGACCTCCTTCCCGGGAAAAACCCTGGGAACCCTCGCTGAATCCAGCTGTTTAAATTTCAAACTACAAAATGACCCGGCTCCCCTCGCCTTCTCCCCCATGCCTCCTACTAGCTGGAGCTGTGGTGAAGTAGAAGCGTCTGCGTTTGTAATGTTGCGGGTATCTGGGAGCACTGGGTTGGAGGGTCCCCTGCATCCGACGTGGGAAACCCGTTCCCATCTGGTTGTGATAGTGCTGAGAACTGGAAGAAAAAAAAGAAAGGAAGAACAAACAGTCCTCCCCCCTGCCTCCCCCCCAGGGTTGCTTGTCAGACATTAGTGAGTGTGTGAAAGGCTGCAGCTGGCAAATCTGGTGCACAAACTCTGTTGCAGATCCCTTTGCCTCTGGATGTGCTTCGAACCCCCCCAGCATCTCTGGCTGAGCTGCTAGTGTGCGTGTTGGATTCTTACACATTTCAACCCTGTCCAGTCCACACAGCTGGACTATGCTGGAAACTGGTTACAAATAAAGCTGAACATAAACATGCTAAAAATGTCACTGTCATCAGATAAGGTTGCTATGCACATAAAATTCCTGACACAAGTTCATTAAACCAAGGACATGAAAAGTTAAGCCACATGCTTACGGTGGCTGGGATGGGGAGGGCAATACAGTGAGCGGAGATCAGGCTGTAACTCTCACTTTTGGGTCTGTTGCCAGCCCGTAGGACATCACCCTAGTGTGACTCAGTTTCTCCCAATGGGAGAAAAAAAAAACCCAACCCAAACATCACAGCACCCACCTCCTTCTGTGAACACTGTTGCGTTTCAGGAAGGAGCAGGAGGCAGGGATTAGCCACGCTGCTTGTGAGCTGTGGAAGGCTGGCCTTTCAGAGGGCAAAGCACATGCTGAACGCTAGCTCTCGGCAATCCTTACCAAAACCAGTCATATTTAGCACTCCAGGAGGCAGTTATCTCTGTTTTATGGAGAGGAAACAGGCGCTGAGAACTTCCTCTATAATGCACATCTTGTAGTCATGCCTGTGTTTGAATTGCAGGAATGCAGGGTTGAGTGGTCTAGATGCTGCCGCATGGGCTTACCAGTTCTTAGACACCCACGTTTGCACAGAGATACACGAGCTGCCAAATGTAATGACCTTCCCTACCACATACTGATTTTTTGTAGTTCTGAAGCCACGTATTTTAAGAGCTGAGGGGTGGCAGGAGCTGTGAGAGTTCAGGTGATTCCATGTGATCAACCCCTCTACTGAGCTTACCATAGCAGCCACCTTTTATCTGCTTGCACGCTAGCTGTGGCTCAAGGAAGAGCAGCTGTGCACCCTTTCCCCTGGGATGAGTGGCGTCGGTTAGGTCAATGCACGAGGGTGCAACATCATGTTCCTCCTCAGCCTTATAAGGGTCAGGGTTGAGGCTTGACGACTGTGTGAAGCCAACCCAAGTCTGAGCAGCCCCCGAAGGAAGAAGTCCTGTTTCCCTCCCTCCTCTTATCTTCACAATCCCACTGCCAGTCCCAAATGACACAGCCAGCTGATCCAGCTGGAAACAGACCTGAAACAAAAGAGAGAGAGATGTTTCCACCTTGATCATTCTCTTGGTACACCTGGGTACTAGAGAGATGCTGGAAATGCATGGTCATGGGCAGCCAGACATAAGCTGGTCAGAAACTACGAGGGAATTGCAGCCTAGGAGAGGCCAGAAAGCTTCCTTTCCATCGACACCATGAATGAACTTACTCCAGCTGCGAGGCTGGTCACCAGGCTTGTTACCACATCCCACATGCAAGTGGTTGCAATCAGTATCTGAATTAAGGAACATCTACTGCCAAACATGTAGGATTACCAAAATCACAGCATCCTGTAGTGTAGGAGGTAACTTAGGAAGTCTCCAGTCCAACCACCTGCTCAGAGCAGGACCAGCCTAAAGGTTGGATCAGGGCGCTCAGGGCCATATCCAGATGGGTTTTGAAAGCCTCTGACCATGGCAAATCCACATTCTCTGTCATTACCTCATCCTTTGACTTCATTGAGCACCTCTGACATTCTGACTCTACCTTCTGTATAACTTCCATTTAGGTAGTAGAAGACAGAGGTTAGATAACACCCCTCACAAGCCATCTCCCCTCTTTGCAAACCAACTCAGCTCCTGCTTATGTGTCAGATGCCCCAGTCCCCCCGCCAGCTTCATGCTCCTCCACTGGAGCTCGTTTGTTAATCTCCCTCTTGCAAATGCAAAGGACCATCATGAAGCAGCCTGAGGAACCATCCATCTCACCTCCTGGAGGAGAGCAGATGTCTCTGCCTACTTGTAAAAGAACAAGTCTTTGCAAGTGTGCTTGTTGGGGGTGTGTGCACGGTATCAACCTGTGTTAGTGCATGTACACAGTGTCACACAGGGAGTCGGTGCCTCTGCCTATCGTTTAAATATCGGCTCAGAAGTTTCTGTGATAAGAATGGGTGCAAACTCACTGAAGTCTGGGGAGCTGTGCTGGTTTCTGTGAGCGGAGCTGTACTGCATGCATGCTGTGTGCACGCCGTCCGTATGCGTACCCAGGGGCGTCTGTGCACCATCCTTCTCCTTCAGTGGCTCTGCGCCTTAGCAGGCACAGATCCTCCTTCCCATTGTTATCAGAGAAGATGTTTACAGTCAGGTCTAAATCTGGTCAGGTAGCTTCTCGATTACTCACCTCTCAGTTATTACTCCGCTTCAGTAACTCTGAAGCTCAGGGTGACAGGGTGTACCAGGCGGTAGCTATGACTGGAAGACAACAGAAATCATGTTCTGCTCTGGTGATGTTGCCGAGGGCAATGCATCGCTGCCATGATGTCATAACTGTGAGGCCCAGCTTTTTTACGCTTCAGAGCATAAAAAAGAACACCCATTACTCAGTGGGCCAGCAGCAAGAAGGAAGACCTCAAAACTTTTACCTGCTTTCTGTCTTGGGGATAATGGTAGGCAAAATGACACGTAACTGCAAATCAGCGGTGCCTTTTGCAATATCAGGATTGCAGCGTGATGAGCAATCCTTATGAAGTCTTCATAGAAGATGGGAAATGGGGAAGGCTGAGATGAGCTCCAGGCTGTGGATGGAGGAAATGCACTGCAAGGATATGAGATGTCAGGTACGAGGCTGACAAATAGGTCATGGAGGAGGAGCAAAGCAGGGACAGGGCATCTCTGCGCTGCCGGCTGAGAGTGCAGCTCAGCTCCCACCAGTCCACCTTACACAGCTCAAAGCCCCGTCAGGAGGAGTCCCTGGAGACAGGGCTTGGGGCAGTCCAGTATGGGCCATGCTCCGGTTCCTGCAGTGTAGGTGGACTGGGCAGGGTACGGCCAAGGCTGGACCAGCGGCTGCCCCAAGCTACAGAGGCTGCAGCAGAATGAGAAAGCCCAAGAGTGCTGGTTCTCGGCTGGTCACATCCACTCCTCATTTTGCAGCAAGAACTGCCATCAAGCTTCTGTCATAAGGAGCTTTGGTGCTGCAGGCCAGGGTGCCTGGATGTCTGACACAGAAGGACAAAGGGTGCCAGGTAAAGACCTCCTCGATGTTCAGCTCCAGGCCAGAGCTGTGGGCTTACAAAGAAGACGAAGTGAAGCCACGCAGTCTGCTATGGGGAACAGAGAGGTAAACCTGGGTTAACATACAGTGAGGCGCTCAAAGGCCTGGCCTAGTTCAGCGCTGCGCAAAGTTTGCTCCCCAGCTATAGAAAATTATTACAGAAATACAATAAAACAAGTTTTTACTACAAACCAAGGACAGGAATCACCAGCTGTTCGTGTCACCCAGCTCCCTTTAGTCTGAAACAACTGGGGGGGGCTGCCTTAGGTGGCATGAGCAAAAGGCGGTCAGGTCAGGTTTGAAATGCAGAGCTCCTTCCAGGGATAAACATCTCCTTTTGAGACCCTTTGGTCAATCCCAAAGCAAGGCAGGAAGGTAAAATACAAACAAACTCAGCTCACCTTCCTCATCAGTTCCACCTCTGGACCAATGGGGCCCAGCTAGGATGGGATGGCAAGCCGTGTCTGCACCACCACCACTGCTGGATATAGGTTAGAGGGCCCAAAATATGTGCCCAGCCACCATAAGCCGTGGGACTTAGTTCTCTGCCCAGGGTAGCCTGTCCCTCCCAGCTCTGCAGCCTGGCGATCTCACCAGGCGTATATGGTCGCGTGCCCTCGTCCCTCCCCAGCCGTACCCCCAGGGCCAGGTTTTCCTGCTTCACCCCAAATGCTTATTTTTATTATTTTAAAACAAACAGAGTTGCGTCTGTTTTGATTTCCAGAAGAAGGTTAGGGGGAGGTCAGAGCTGACATCTGGGCTGGAGATAACATTCCCGTCTAATTAGCAAGCTCTGAATAACGAGGGCCTTCCTGTCCCATCCCCCTGTCCTGGTGCGGGAGAGGGCAGAGCCAGCGGAGGCCAGGGCAGGAACATGGCAGGAGAACGGCCCTATTAGGTGGCATTTTCTTTCCTAGTGCCCCCAGACCAAGCTCAAGGGGCTGCTGATCGGCACCCATGGGTGATGACCAGAGGCTGCCTCTCCTTCATCTCCACGTGGGGCACCGTTTGCAAGCGCCCAGCCTCCATGGCCCCCTTTCCAAGCGTTTGGCCACGGCTTCCCGAAGTGCCGACAGTGCTGCCAGTCACCCCCGGAGCCTATCGCCCAGGGAGAGCCCGTTCACCCTTCCTGCAACACAGAGGTCATGGATTTAAACACCCTGTGTGCTACACGTACTGCTGTATATGCGGCAAGAGAAGACACCAGGAGACACGGTGGTGGTGGGAGACACAGATGAGATGCGCGGTGGGATCCCCCCCTGGGGTGGCTGGGCCATCTGCAGCTCTCCCTTCAGTCTAGGGAGCCGTACTTTGGCAGCTCTGTCCCTGCTCTCGGGAATTGGGTCATTTCTCAGGGCGGCGCAGCCCGCTGGGCCGACACNCAGGTACGAGGCTGACAAATAGGTCATGGAGGAGGAGCAAAGCAGGGACAGGGCATCTCTGCGCTGCCGGCTGAGAGTGCAGCTCAGCTCCCACCAGTCCACCTTACACAGCTCAAAGCCCCGTCAGGAGGAGTCCCTGGAGACAGGGCTTGGGGCAGTCCAGTATGGGCCATGCTCCGGTTCCTGCAGTGTAGGTGGACTGGGCAGGGTACGGCCAAGGCTGGACCAGCGGCTGCCCCAAGCTACAGAGGCTGCAGCAGAATGAGAAAGCCCAAGAGTGCTGGTTCTCGGCTGGTCACATCCACTCCTCATTTTGCAGCAAGAACTGCCATCAAGCTTCTGTCATAAGGAGCTTTGGTGCTGCAGGCCAGGGTGCCTGGATGTCTGACACAGAAGGACAAAGGGTGCCAGGTAAAGACCTCCTCGATGTTCAGCTCCAGGCCAGAGCTGTGGGCTTACAAAGAAGACGAAGTGAAGCCACGCAGTCTGCTATGGGGAACAGAGAGGTAAACCTGGGTTAACATACAGTGAGGCGCTCAAAGGCCTGGCCTAGTTCAGCGCTGCGCAAAGTTTGCTCCCCAGCTATAGAAAATTATTACAGAAATACAATAAAACAAGTTTTTACTACAAACCAAGGACAGGAATCACCAGCTGTTCGTGTCACCCAGCTCCCTTTAGTCTGAAACAACTGGGGGGGGCTGCCTTAGGTGGCATGAGCAAAAGGCGGTCAGGTCAGGTTTGAAATGCAGAGCTCCTTCCAGGGATAAACATCTCCTTTTGAGACCCTTTGGTCAATCCCAAAGCAAGGCAGGAAGGTAAAATACAAACAAACTCAGCTCACCTTCCTCATCAGTTCCACCTCTGGACCAATGGGGCCCAGCTAGGATGGGATGGCAAGCCGTGTCTGCACCACCACCACTGCTGGATATAGGTTAGAGGGCCCAAAATATGTGCCCAGCCACCATAAGCCGTGGGACTTAGTTCTCTGCCCAGGGTAGCCTGTCCCTCCCAGCTCTGCAGCCTGGCGATCTCACCAGGCGTATATGGTCGCGTGCCCTCGTCCCTCCCCAGCCGTACCCCCAGGGCCAGGTTTTCCTGCTTCACCCCAAATGCTTATTTTTATTATTTTAAAACAAACAGAGTTGCGTCTGTTTTGATTTCCAGAAGAAGGTTAGGGGGAGGTCAGAGCTGACATCTGGGCTGGAGATAACATTCCCGTCTAATTAGCAAGCTCTGAATAACGAGGGCCTTCCTGTCCCATCCCCCTGTCCTGGTGCGGGAGAGGGCAGAGCCAGCGGAGGCCAGGGCAGGAACATGGCAGGAGAACGGCCCTATTAGGTGGCATTTTCTTTCCTAGTGCCCCCAGACCAAGCTCAAGGGGCTGCTGATCGGCACCCATGGGTGATGACCAGAGGCTGCCTCTCCTTCATCTCCACGTGGGGCACCGTTTGCAAGTGCCCAGCCTCCATGGCCCCCTTTCCAAGCGTTTGGCCACGGCTTCCCGAAGTGCCGACAGTGCTGCCAGTCACCCCCGGAGCCTATCGCCCAGGGAGAGCCCGTTCACCCTTCCTGCAACACAGAGGTCATGGATTTAAACACCCTGTGTGCTACACGTACTGCTGTATATGCGGCAAGAGAAGACACCAGGAGACACGGTGGTGGTGGGAGACACAGATGAGATGCGCGGTGGGATCCCCCCCTGGGGTGGCTGGGCCATCTGCAGCTCTCCCTTCAGTCTAGGGAGCCGTACTTTGGCAGCTCTGTCCCTGCTCTCGGGAATTGGGTCATTTCTCAGGGCGGCGCAGCCCGCTGGGCCGACACGATGCAGCTGTTTGTGCGTGGCAGCACTGCAAAGAGGAAGCAGCCATGGAGGGAGCTGGCTTTGGCCAGGCTGTTGGGCTGGGGGTGGCAGACGGGCAACAGTGCTGGGGAGACCCAGTTTGTGGGGGGTCTGGCAATTCGTAGGCATATCCCCCCTGCCCACAGCAAGGGCATGGAGACGCTGGAATAAAGCCTGACTCAGCTGGGAGAGAGGCTCCCCGGCTGAATCACCCCTGGCTCTGTGGCTTCCCTGCAGCTCCCCCACCATGGGCTGGCTGTGCCTAGCCAGCGCTTGCAAAACCCCATGAGATCACTGGTGCGGGCAAGCATGGCGGGGGCTGAACCACAGCCAGGTGCTCTCCAGGTGAGATTACAACACCAGGCACATCCACTTCATGCAAAACCCCATCTGACACCCCCTAGCAGAGCTGGCGATGCACCAACCTGCCTGCCCCCTCAGCCCCATGACGTAGGGGATTTGCTGCCGGCAGCCTCCAGCACATGGCTGTCGTTGCTGGAAATGCCGCAGACTGTTGACTGCTCGGAGGGGACATGACCTTCATTCCCGGCCTCAGTATAAAACCCCACAGAGGGAAGGAAAAGGAGGCAGGGGAACAAGGCTCAGGATTTAACACCGGCAGAGCTCGGCCGCCGTGTCCCTGCCTGCAGGCTGAAGAGGATCAGGCTGGGAACCATGCCCTTGGCTGGGCCGCATATGCCGCCAGCTGCTGCGGGCTGGGCACAGTGTCACGGGAAGGCACAGCATTGCAGAGAGCAGCAGAGCAGGGAGATGACAGCAACCTAAGGAGTTTGCTTGCAGACACGGACGCATGCTGCCAGTTTCTGTGCTGCAGGCTCCAGCGAGACCAGCAGTGACGGATCCCTCATGTTCCCGCATCCTTTTATCTCAAGGGTGCTTCCAGCTTCTGCCTTCCTGTGCAATGCGGGACAGATTAAGAAAACCCCAAACATGCTTCCTCTGAGTGTCACCAAGAAAACTCGAACTGACAACAGAACTTGAACCCAAGGCCAGGGAAAGGGGAACGGGAACTAAAGAGGGCCCCAACAGGTACAGGGTGGTTGGTGTGCTGGGCAACCGCATAGTTTCGCATTAGAAATGCAGTGGCAGCAACCTTTGGTATTGCCCAAGCTCTATGAAAAGTCTCCATGCTCCTGCCAGGATCTTAGGGCAAAGCCTGTGGGACCCAGCCTGGCTGGGAAGGGGAAGCTGGACCCCCTCAGGTGGCGAGCTAAGCTGAAAGAGCTACGCTGAAGCATCAGCCCCTTGGGAGAAAACCCGGTGAGGGAGAAAGAAGAATGTGAGGGTTTTGTCTTGTAGCTTCCTGCCAAAAACTGGCATGGCTGTAAACACAAGCGCAGAACAATAAGGTCTCCTGTCCCAGCAGCTGCTAAAGCCGTCACCTGGGGAGCTTCCTGCAATCAGCCAGTGGAAGGACAAAAAGGAGCTCCCACATGCTTTCCTGCAATTTGTCGTATGTCTGATCTCTGCTCTGCTCAGTCCCTGCCATCCTCCCTTCCCCCAGAGCCGCCTGTCTCATGCTCCGAGAAGAGGATGTGGTTACAAAGGCCAACCTCTGCTGAGGAGCAGGCTCATCGCTCAGCCTTGCTTCTCCGAACAGCAAGAAGTGCTTTTCTTTACGACTTCTGAGTCACCCAATAGCCTCCCCGCAGACAGTATTTCCCCTGGTCTGGTTCTGCAGGAGTTGTGCGGACTTCCCCCGTACCTGAGTCTGGGCAGCCCAGAGAGACCCACGGTGCTCTGCAGGCCCTCTCTGCCTGCCACACATTGCAGCTCCAGGACTTCCAGTGCCCAGAGTTGGCGCGACGGTGCCACTGGCTTCTTTTCAGACCACCGTGCCTTTCCAAGGCGTTAATCTCTGGGTCTGAACACTGCCACGCTGGATCTCTCCTCACGGGTGAGTATTTTTAGAAAGCTTGAGCTCAGACCATGCAGTCACTCCTGAGCTATGCCAGGATGAAAAGAAAACAACCACTTCTGCTTGAACAATACAGGCACAGAACAAAAACCCACTGCAAATGGGGTTTTTCAGCATCACTCAAAACTAGCCGAGCTTTGAAAGATGAAACTTGCAGTCAAAATAAAAAAAAGGTTCCTAGTGAACAGAAACGGCTTTGACAATTTACTTAAAAAGCCAGATTAAAGCAAAACAATGTTATATAAATACTGGCGGGCATGCCGGAGCTTGCACACAGTACGGCGCTCCGTCTCCATCACAGCCGCTGTGCTTGCCAGACCCAGGGCCTTCGTTACCTGCTGGCTGCAGCGTGGCACAGCCCTGCGGTTACAGCCGCCTGCGAGAAAGAAGCCATGCAGTCCTTGCACCCATGGCTACAGGCCCGCGGGGAAGTGTTATTGCCTCATGATGGAGCAAGAAAGCAACCCGGGGGCGATGCAGCAACTCTCGGTCCCGAGGCCGTGAAGCTACGTGTGCGCAGAGACGTCCGGGACAAACACCCTCTTGCTGCCAGCTGCATGGGATCGGCATGGATCGGCAGCCACACGGGTGGCCAGAGGTCAGCATCATCTCCGGAAACAACTGAAATCTCTGGTGCATTTTGTACCCTCTGGACAACTTGAAGTGGATGTTTCGGAGGACTCTCGCTGCAAAAATTTCCTGTTTTTCTGTATTGCTCAACCACTCCTCTGATCATAGGAGAGATGGAGCCAGGGTGCCTTCAGCAGCAGAGGGATGAGTACCGTGTGTTGAGACGGGTACTGGGAGCTCAGCCTTCAGTGGGAAAGTAAGCAGGCTGGCTCCTGTCCTCTTCCATCAGCAGCTACAGCTACTGGGGACATCTGTGAGCCCCAGAAGCTCCTGGCACTCTCCACAACAGAAAACAAGAGTATATGAGTGGATAAACAAATGTATATATATGTGCAGGGACATTACTTCACAGAAGCTGCAGGCCATGGAGAAAACCCAGTAATTTTTAGTGCATTTTTATTGTGACTGTTTGGATTATGAGGGCCTAGGAAGTCGAAGCGGGCAGGCAGGAGGCTGGGTGCTGCCCTGTTGCCTGCAGCTGCCAGCTCTCCTCTGCCCACAGGGCATGAGCAGCTCTGGTTCCCCCATCTCACTGCCCAGAAAAGACCTCTTACCACCAGGAAGGCAGCCACAGGGTTTCTCCTCGCTCCATCCCCGCTGGGATGTGGGGTGCCACGTTTTCAAGCTCTTCCCGGAGATGTTGGGTTTCCACCCATTTGAGTCCTCTGGGTGTAAGAAATTTGGCATTTCCTCTGCTGCTTGTGCCTCCGTCCTTCCCTTGGTTGTAGAATCCACATTGAGTTAAAAACCAAGCAGGCATGGCTCGGCACAGCAGCCCCCTCCAGCATCACACCCAGCCTGCGGCTACGACGCTCGCCGTGAGTTGCAGCCTCTGGTTTTTGCCTGAGAAAGGTTTTAAGAACAAAAGTGTTTCTGAAGTTACAAAGCTGCAGAGGCAGAGAAACCGTGAAGCCCACAAGTGCACCCTGTGTCCTTCAGAAGAACAGCAAGGAAAGTACCCGTGTTTGGTGATGGACTTGAGCCTGGGTGGGTTACAGGGGCAGGTAACAGGACAGGACTGTGTAACAGGTGATCTAGTTTGGTTTTGGTCTGGAAGACAAGCCCATGGTGGTTTTATCTTATCTGCTTATTAGGATATTGCAGCTGTGCAAACTGTTACTCTTTAACTTGCAGGAAGCTGAAACTCACAGCGAGCACTCAATGCAACTCAGCAACAGTTTTGAACAACGCTAAGCTTAACGTTACTGCTAACAGCCTTGCAGCGTTGGAAAATTTAATTGCCGATTTAATCTGAATCCTGTAATTAGTTAGTTGAGAAAAATGAGGTGGGGGAGAAGCTCAAAGTGATTAACAAACTGTTAGGGCAACTGCCCAGCCGGGCTGGTGGAAGGCCCTGCCTAGGGCAGCGTCAGTGGCGGCCATTTCCCTATTGACACGGAGCTGGTCTTTGTTTTGTTCTTTGCACAGGAGGAATCATATAATATGTTGATAAAGCAAAGGATTTACTGTCATTGCTGGGTGGCTGGGCTGTTGAGGCCAGACCTCACTGGAGCCTAACGCAGCCCAAACTGTCCCTTTCAGAGCTGTAGAGGACTACATATACACAACCCCCTTTGCATTGCAAACCAGGCAACCTGAATTTTCCATCCTCGGCCAGCATTTGAAGCTGCCCTGGGTGTTGCACCCCTAGCAGAGAAGGTAGCGCAGCTCTCCCTCGTTGCAGGCTTGCTGGCCCAGAGCAGTCAGAGGTTAATGTCGAGTTCAGCAGGCAGGCACAACCATCTTGGGGAAAGGAGCAGCTGTGTTAAGGCTTGATGCAAGTGTAAAGCCAACAGAAATGAATGGGAAACCTCCATCTGCCTGGGACCGAGTGCCTTGGACAAGACTGTGAGGACAGGAGCACTGTGCCTGACATTTGTGGGAGAATCTTGGCCTTGGGTTCAGAACACACCTAGGGAGGGAGAATCAGGTTCAGCTGAGCTTTGCTCCCCTTGGGAAGGCACTGACGTCCATGTCCTCTTAAAATAGCAACCAGGAACATTAGAAGCTGAGAAAAATGCTGTAATACAGGCAGGCTTGGTCAGGAGAGAGCAAATGCTTAACAGATCAGGGGAGCATTCAATGCACTTAACCCCAAAAGGCAAACCCAACTAAATCCTTGCTGGAGTGAGCAGAGAGGAAACATTTTCCCAGCTGACATGGAAAAAGCAGCTGCTGCTGAGGAATCACCTATTGCTTCAGCTCTCTTCTCTCAGGAAACACCAACATCACATTCAGGTGGCATGAAAATTGCTGTGCAACCCCTCTTTTAACCGCTACATAAATACACGGCTGGTAGTGCTTCCCGCTTACACCTCCTCTGTCATTAACAGCAGCCGTGGGAATCCCTGAAGCCTCCCCCAGCAGTCGGCAAACAGGGAGCTGAATTAAGATCCTGCCACAGAAAACATCCTTGCACTTCGAGTCCTGTGCTGTGGTGAAAACTGTGCAAAGCACTCAGGGAATCTCAAGGTGCCCCCCTCCTCCTCTCCACTCCTCACGCTGCTTCTGAAGGATTTCCACGGGGCACCACGTATGCGGGCCTACAGCATTTATCTCAAAGAAACAGTTGTGGCTTTCACATAATGCAGCCTAAAGCGTGCTGGCACTTTAATAGCTGATGGCATCTAAGCTCCACTTTTCCTTAGAAGGAAGTGATAAAATAGCTAATTTATATTGCCCCTTAAATACACAATGTAAAGTCACTGTGTTTTTTCCTGTTCTGTATGATGGCAAAACATGAAACTTGGTTATTGTCAGGTAAGTGACGCTGTTCCCCTACTTTTCCTGCTCATGCAGGAAAATTGAAACAGTCTTTACTAGAAGTGTTTACAGAGCAGGAACACCAAAACTGCAGGGCAAATTGCCCAGGCTGAAATGTGAGCAAGACATGAGCAGCATAGCTTCTGTGGTCTCCCAAATAAAATAAACTGCTGTTTTTTACTGATCATAACTGAACACAGTTCTTCACCAAGTTACATTCAAGTGTAATCCACCTCCAGCAGCACGCCGGGAGTGAGATCAGCCCATCACGGAT
This sequence comes from Steatornis caripensis, assembly GCA_013398225.1. Classification (NCBI taxonomy): domain Eukaryota; kingdom Metazoa; phylum Chordata; class Aves; order Caprimulgiformes; family Steatornithidae; genus Steatornis; species Steatornis caripensis. The sequence continues at coordinate 55,111 of VZSC01003123.1, read as the reverse complement.
GGGGTGGTACCCATCTCGGGGGACCAGCACCACCTTGTGCTGTTGCCCAGGACCCAGGGGTGATGGAAGCAGGTGAGAGCAGCGATGCCAGCAGCACTGTGGTTGCAGCAGGACACACAGAACTTGAATCGCCACTCCCCTGCTCCTTCAAAGGTCATAAATCATTATTGCAGAGGTGCAGAAAAAAATTGCCTCGCCACTCGTAACAACCTGTGCCAGGTTGGTGAAATGGAGCAGAGCTAAAGCGGAGTTCAGAGTGACTGAAGGAAACAGAAGCTGGGAAGGAAAAACAAAACAGCTTGTACATGGTTATTAAGCACTTACAATGTTCTTGTGCAGCTTAGATAAGCAAACTGGAATTAAGTGTTGCAGTAGGCACGAGCCCCAGTGCTGTGCTCTGCCTACAACTGCACAAGGAGGCTGGGAGCACTCACAAGCCAGGCTGACTGACAACAGGTGTATATGGGGACAAAGAGATGGGAAGGGCTGGAGGCTGCTCGCGATACGAACACACAACTGCTTCCCTCAGTCTAAAGGTCAGGGCAATTAAGTCAAAAGACTGCCTTTTGGCAGGGCTCACCTGCGTGAACAGATTTAATCATTCACGCCAGGGAGAGGGAGGCTCTCAGGCTCCTCATGCAGGAAAGGAGCGAGAAAAGCACAGGGGGAGCGAGCACAGCTCAGGTTCCCTGTGTGCAATGAGCCGCTGTTCCTCTGTGTGCAGGAGGCAAGTCCTTTTTCTGGCATCCTGGATCCAGCAGCACCCAAAAGCGGTCCTAGAAGCAGCACTGAAAGCCCCGTGAAAGCAAGCCACTCATTTGTTTTCAGCACATTACCTTTTTGTAGGGAGCAAGTCATAACCTGTGCTCTCCCAAACCATCATTTGAAACCGGCCACTGTGCTGCTGATACTCCCTCTCAGCTCCCTGGACAGACAAGGGACTTCCCTGTGATTTCCGAGAATCAAGTTTTATTCTCCAGCTAGACAGCAGGGACCGATACAAGTTCTCTTTACTACAGACCTACAAAAGGAGATCCATAAAATACTTCTCTGTATTTTCTCTTATAAAATCATGATGGGAGCCCGTGGATTTGTGGAGGAGTTGTACCTGTCCCAGCAACACGAGGACAGAGGGACAAAGAGACAGGTTTCACAGACAAGGCAGAAGCATTCTCAGCTTTAAACAAACCCACCCAGGGCAGGTATGTACTCACATCTTGCAGGGAGCAGCTGCCCTCTGCTCTGGGCTATCAGATGCTAGGCAAAGAGAAAAACATTCCTCCTCTTAACTCAGCAGCAGCTCTGCATGTCAGCTCTTTGCTGATAAACACAGGCTCCTAATTCCAGCTGCATTCCCCATTTTGAGAATAAGCAGCCCTGCTCCTCAGTGCTTATTACAACTACTGCTGCTCGAGAGAAGGGGGAGTGGGAGGGAAGGGTTGTAACACTGTCCATCTCTGAAAAACCCCAAGCCAAAGAAAACCCCAGGTTGTACAAGGCAGGCAGTTCATGAGCCCCTCAGCTCTCCCTGGTAAGAAATAGAAATGCACAACGTGGAGACGTCCAGAGGCAGAGGTATAGCCACCCTTTTACTTCAGGCTCCGATAAGTTTCTTGAGGAATGCCTCCAGTTGATCCTCATCCTTTATCCCCACAAACTTATCCACGACGTCTCCGTTCTTCATAGCCAGCACAGTTGGCACTGCTGACACCTGGAGCCAAGAGAAACAGGGAGACACAGGTGAGCAGGGGCTGCGGGGAAGCCCAGCTGCACCCATGCCCCAGATGGAGCTCTACAGAAGCGGCTACAAGGGAGCTGGGCATACAGTGCTTAAGGGGTAATGTGTCTGCTCGCAAAACACAGGCTAGCCGAGCTCCACGTTCCTCCTCTCCCTGTGGCTTCATCTCTGCGCTGACTTACATAGCACTGCTTAAGTCATGGCTGAACAACTTTTAAAGTTTAAATAAGACCCAAAATTTTGAAGACAAAACCAAAGCTAATATAAAAACAAGGCAAAACTTCCCCCTCCCCCACCCCCCACCTCCAGTACAAGCTCCTCTTCTCCTTCCCTTTTGTCCTATCATAAGCAAACCAACCCAGTCTTTTACGAGGGCAGCTCTCAGACATGATGACCTTTGGACATTTTACAGCCAGGGTGGTATCAGACCAGACCCGTGTTCTTCTCCAGACCGGACTGGAGGAGGATTCCCCACCCTTCATTGCACAGGCAGATTTCCTGCTCCATCCTACCACGGTAATGACAACCGCCCTCCAACCCATCTTTCCTTTTCTGCTCCTGTTTTCAGTGGTTTAGCTGGTCACACACCAGTGGCTGTCCACTGCAGATCCCTGATGATTAGGTAAGAAGTGAGGAAGTCCCTCCGACCAGAGCCAGCTGTGGGGCTGCGGGCACTGCTTTTTTAGCCCAGAACAAAGTTTTCTGGGAATTATCCAAGAGAACAGTGGTGGAAATGACAACGCTCCCCAGGGACTTGCTGGCTGACCGCCGACAGAAGAGACCCCAGGGACACAAGTGGGAGAAGGAGCAACCAGAGCTTGGAGAGCTGCGGCAGCAGAGCGATCTGGTCGTGTTTTTGACCCCGCAGCTTCGGTGCCCTTATCTCTCCAAAGCCTCTCCCCAAAAAACCCACATCCTGTCCTTATCTCGCCTGCTGCCTCCCCACCAGCCTGTGGGGCCTTCCCGCATGCGCTGCCAGCCCCGCTGCCACCAAGGATCTGCAAATCCTTCCTCGGGAAACCTGCCAGAGGGCTGGCTTTTCTCCCATCGGCAGCCTGAGATGAAAGGGACATTTTGTGCTTCCCTTCACACCCGGTCCCGGCTGGCTGGTCCCCGCAGTCTGTCCTCCAGGGCTTGTGCAGTCTCATCTGAAGGGACCCGAGCGCTGGGGCTGGTGCAACGCACGATCTTCAGCTCCTCCTAGTGACTGGCAGGAACAGATTCGGAGGGCTCAGGCCCCAGTGCTGGCGATGGTGCCGCCAACATGCTCCTTTGTGATTTTAGGGGTGAGAGAGGAGGGTACCAGCACTGCACTCAACTGGTCTCCCCCTCCTCGAGAAAGGCAAAGCTCCACTGGTTTCCAAAGTGGGTTAATAACGAGCAGAGTAGCTCCATCCAAAAATCCAGCATGTCCAACCAACAACAGCAAGCATCAGGCCATCATGGCCTGGGTGAGGAATAGGCAACTCTTTGAAGCACTACAGAGAAGCAGCTAACACCAAGTTACAGGGCTCTGCATGCTGACTAGCTCGGCCACGAGCTTTGCACAGCCTCTATCCCTCCATCTCTTCCCGTTTTCGTGGTGGTGACCAAACCCCAAGAGCAGGTGGCAGGTCTGGGGCTGGCGTTGCAGGGCTGGGTGAGAACCAGGGGCACCAAGCAACTCGCCTCTGCCCAGAAAATGTGACGCTTTGACAGCTTCCTTCCTGCTAGCTGCAGCAAGGGCAGCCCATTAACAGAGTACGTACTTTGTTTTGCTGCTTGAGAAGCAAATGTCATGGGAATTTCTAGAAAGCAAAGTTGGGGCCTTTTTTATTTTCTTTTTCCCTTCTTTTTTTGAGGTCCCATCTGCACTGAACTTAAACAAAGCCTCCTACTCCCTCAAGAGCATTTCTAGAGAAAAAGTCAGGCTGCTTTTGATCAGCACTGACCACACAGATAAATAAACAAATGTGGCCATACAGGCTATTCCCGGCAGCACCCATACTGCTCTCCCATCTGGAACTGGAGCTTTTATACAAGCTTAGATACCACACAACAGAGCAGAGGCAAGAATTTCACCCAGGCTTCAGAATGAGACGTAACACAGGACCAAACTCCGCTGATGAATGACCATCCCTGTATCCAGCAGCTCTCCAGAGCTGCCGACCTGCAGCAGCCAGAGAAGGGGCTGCCCTTTCCCAGTGGCCACGCGAGCGGGCAAAGGGCCAAGGCAAGAGATGAATCTAAAGAATTTTAAGAGAAAGCAGATTAAACAAAAGTATTCCTTCTCCCTTTCTGCTCTTGGGCCAAGAGGTCAGGAGTGGGCTGGAGCAGCGGAGAAAGGCCACAACCAGAGATGAAAGGTGTTAAGATAAAAGGAGGAATGCCCAGAGAAAGAACAATTGTGCTGGGCATAACGGGATGGGGAAGGGCGCCGGGGACACTTCTAGTCGCAGGAAACACGTCCTTCCTTCGTGCTAAGCCGGGACGGCGGGAGCCAAGGGCAGACAGCAGCGTGTGTGAAAGAATGCGCCAGCATTCCTCAGCTTTTCCAGGGGTTCTCTCTCCCTCGCCCTGCCTCCCCCTGCACGAAGGAGGCTGCTGAAGAGGACGTTGTGCAATCAGGTGGCAAGCTGGGGGCTGCGTGCGTGGGCAGAGGAGTAAACATGGATGGAAGGAGACTTCCTGGCAGCTAGTGGAGGAGTGGGGCTGGTATGGACCCTGAAACACAAACTTTCTCAGCCTGCAGTCATTTGATCCCCAGAATGGCTTTAAACAAAAAAAAAAAAAATCTTTCCTGATCCTTCCCAAATACTACCTTTGGTTGTCCTGATCTCTCCCAAACACTACCTTTGGTCTCGCTTTGATCTCGACTTGGTGTCTTCCCATCAGCCCTTGATGCTCACATCTCCTTAACTGGCAAATTCCCAGAAGACAAAGCAAAACCAAGCATGTGCTCAGCACATGAACCAAACCTCTGCCTTGGAAAGGGTGCCCCAAACTATGAAGATCAAAGCAAAAATTTCTCCTTTACCCTGACTCATTTGCAGCTGTCCTATTCACAGACACTGCCTAGGGATATCCCCTAGCCATGGGGATAATGGTCAAGACCAGATACACGCATCCCTATGAGAGCTGAGGACGCAGCGACGATCCCCAGCCCTCCTGCAAAACAAAAGTGTCATCGTGTTTATATATAAGGCTCCAAAATTAATTGCTGGAAGCTGGCCCTTTCCTGCGCCTATGCCACCAGGGCTGCAAGACAGGCAGACTCTGCAGACAAAAGCAGGCTGTGCAGCCACCCGCTCACCGTCCGGTGGGAGAGCACACACAGCGTGTCACCAAACCTGCGCAACTTGGGAACTTTCAGTCCCTTTTTAAAGACCTTTCTTCACCTGCACACACTCTGTTTGCCGTTTTCCAGTCACCTGAGGTTACCCTCTTGTAATCCCAGCTAACCGGAAGAAATTGCTACTGGAAGGCTTGGAACAATGCAAGAGTTAAGCTAATAATCTCTATTCTCTCCTCTTTAGGGCGGGTGCTACCACAGCCCTCCCTGCATTTATTAGGATTTACGAATTTTCTGACCACCACTGAAACAGCCTCACTCTCTTCAACTTCCCACCAGCACCCTTGAGCTATGTAGCCTTCAGGCTTGCAACGCACAGCCCTGCTCAGGAGCCAGCAGACATCTTCCTTGGCCTGGGGCATATCTCCCAGCACTCCACCACCAAGGAGAGCACCGGAGGCTCTCATGCTTAGCTTGTGGAAGCTGCTAGTCACATTTGTGGGTGCCAGCTGCGTGGACAGGCCACCACAGCACAGGCAGAAATGTCTCCTTGGGAAAGAGTGGGAGGGAACAAGCTGTTTCCACTTCCTTCTCAGCAGGGTGCAGGAACGGCACAGAGCACCTCCTCCAGGCTCAACATAATGACAGCTTGCTCAGGAGATGGTTCACACTTTGCTGGGCAACTTGAGGAGCTTCCTGCACTAGCCTCTGCCCTGGGAGCAGGACTTCATCTGCAGAGGGGAAGCAGCTCCACTTGCATGACACGCAAGTGAAAATTAAGCGCTTTCTTTCCTGTGAAACACAGCAGCAGGATGTCCCTGCTCTGCAGACTGCCTTGTTGTTTACAAGAAGAGACAACAGGGGTGAGCACAGTCATCAGAGGGATTTTTGCATTTCTTAAACTACTTAATCACTGACATAGGGGAAAGATAAATAAATCATATAAACAAAAGCCATGCCTTCCTCCAGTCATTCTGCTTCTTCCTGAGAGTGAGGCAGGACAGGGAACACACGCAAAAGGCACGTGAAACACTAGTGTAAGCACCAAGGTCTGTGCCTGACAAGAGTGGGATGTGCGCTCCTGTTGCCTGTGTGTGCTCTCTGACCTGGCTTCCACCTCTCCAGACAAACCCCATGGTGCCTCCTTGTGCTCCAGCTTAAGGATGGATCATTATCACCCAGCAAGAAATCCTGAATGAGAAAGGAAAAGAGGACAGGCCAGCTGCACCAACCAAGTTCAAGAGCGGAACAGACTGGGGCTTGTTACTTCATGTTCCTGCCCTGCACCTGTACAGCCCATGCACGCAGTAAAACGTTGCGTATTCTGCGGGCTCCTTGAGGGCAGGTAAGCATTTACATTGACAAACACCTGCAAGGCTTAGAGGACGCATTTCTGCAGAATTAGAGGTGGGGATGCTGAACACAAGCAGAAGACCTGGAGGAGAGCCAAGCAGTGAAATCCCCCCACTAGTGAGTGACCCAAGGGATCAGAAACCTGTAGGCACTGGGCTTCCCCTCCCCACCAATGCCGCTGCTGTGCAGGCACGCCTCTCCCCAGGGAGGGACCTTCTTTGCACTGCCAGCAAAGGGAAGCCCATGCTCTTCCAGCTCCTACCTCATACTCAATAGCAAGGTCTGTGTGATCGTCAATGTCCACTTTGGCCATCAGCACCTTCCCCTCCTGCTTGGCCACCATCTTCTCTAACCTGGGGCCTAGGATCTTGCAGGGGCCGCACCACCTGATGGAGAAAGAGAGGGGGCATTGGAGGTGGCAAGTCCAACAGCAGCTGTGGAAGGCTTGCTGGTACACCAGTGCCTTCACCACCATGCTGTTCCTTTCAAGAGGGTGCTGAGTGGAAGAAGAGGTCACCATTAAGCATTCACCATGCTTTTGACATCATTTTGATCACACTGCGGTCTGCTCTGCCAGCCTCAGGGGTCCTCCTGCCCCCTACTCTTGGTCATTCATCCCTTTGCATCCTTGCTGGTGCACATGTGCAGAGCTGTGACCTTGCTGACCACAAAGCTGCCCTAGAGCTGCCAGGTGCAGGGGTCACAGTCCACACGCAAATCAGCTTATGCCAATCATCAGACCCTAGACTTCCCCTCCACACTATTGCAGGGTTTACAGAAATTGCCCTTTAGCTGCAAAACTTGCAGAGGCATCGCATCTGTTCAAAGAGAGACCACCTACTCCAAGTCCAGGTGCAGCAACAGCGGAGTTTGCGAGGCTCTGCACACAGAGAAAACACTCCCTGCATCCTCTAACTACACCAGTTAGGATGCTATGAACTCACTCAGTTCAAGGAAATCACAAGTTAAATCTCTACATGCCCTTTTCTTTTAAAATTGAAGCTCTGGTAAACTTTGTTCCTCCTCAGCCTCCCTCCATATCAGGTTTCAGGCTTTCAGTTACTCTTCCTCCCCTCCCTGGATGATCCTAATTAACATTCATTTGTGTTTGTCAGTTTGGTTTATTTAGAGCAGCAGTTTTTGTGCTGTTTCGTACTGTTTGCCCAGAATCAGCCACAACAGGCTCACGTGACAGCATAGCAGGAATATGAAAATACTTGAGAAAACAAAGATAATCAGTATTGTTAATCCAGCAGATAAAATCTAGGAATATTTTTACTGGCAAGAGGATTACAACATTTTTATCGATGACAAATGCTGCCGTCGGTATCATGTGACTGTTATTAATGCATAAAGGCATTTGCTGTCAAGAGGCCTGCCTCAAGAGCATGCAGCATAAGAAAAGAGGAGAGACACATCATGATGGTGGCAGGGGCATGGCAAGCACAGTGTTCTTCCACGGCTGTTAGTATCATTTAGTGCTTTTAAGAGAACTTTTGATCTGTGAACCTAAAAAGTGGAGATATTGGAGCTTTTTCTTGGTGTCTTTTGCAGGATGATGCAACGCTGGGGCTAGAGTGACACCCAAATACTTGGGAGATGCAGCCACACTGCTCCAGTGAACACCTTCCTGGCACTTTTATTTTACGCTCCTGCAGGGTGAGGCTACACCCACAGCAGTGCAATCCGATGGGTGAAACCTCTATGGATAGCACCCATAGTGGGAGAAGCACCTTTTAACATCAGGCCCCAGCAGCTCCAAAGCTCAGGAAGCTCTTGGGCATGCTGGCACTCCCAGGATGCCCGGGGGTGCCACTGTGTCAGGAAAGCAGCAGGGACACACCTGCACGTGTGACAGCAGCAAGGGGTGCGAGAGCCATGGGGGGCACTTACTGCGCGTGGAAGTCCACGATGACCGGTTTGGGGTTGTTCACCACCCGGTCCTGGAAGTCGCTGCCATCCTGCACGTTGAAGGTGCTCCTGCAGCCTGCAGAGGTGCCGAAGGCCCTGCCTTGGGGCACCGCGGGGGCACGCGGTGTCAGGGGGCCAGGATGCATCTGCTGCCCGTGCGGGAGCAGCATCCTTGGCGTGAGGGACAGCAGCTGTCGGAATGCCAGCCTTTGGGCCATCTGTGGGGAGAGGAGGGGGGATGTGGAGCGGGTGCACCCCACAGCTGGTCCCACTGCAGCCATGCCCCGCTCGCAGTCCCCTCGGCAAGGCAGCCCCTGAGCCAGGAGGTGCCCTAGACAGAAACGGGGCACTGCACCAGAGCGCTTACTGCCCCTGCGCCCAACTCTTGCACCCCCGCTGTAGCCCCACAGCCCCGGGGTTCCACCCACCGTGAAGCCCCCAGCCACAGACCCCAGCTCCCTCCCCACTTCCGTGGGGCAGGGCCCCCCCCGTCCCAGGCAGAGGCTCCCCGTTTCCCCCTGCCCTACGAATCAGGGCCCTCCCCACCCCGTAGGGCAGGGCCCCCAGCCACGGGATCCACACTTCCCCGATACCACGGGGCACGGCTCCTTCAGCCAGAGGGCCACGGCGGCTCCCATCGGTGGGACGGAGCCCCTAGGCCACGGCGATCCCCCCGCAGCCCCTCAACCCAGGGAGGGGGAAAGGACACCTCCGCCCGGCCCCGGGGGCCCCCCACAGCCCCCGGCCCACACCTTGCCGAGACCGGAGGTGACCCACGGCCAACCACACTTCCTCTTAGAGCCCCGCCCACCCGCGCTCTGATTGGCCGCCGCCGCAGAAAGGCTGCGAACGACGGAAGAGCCAGCCTCCCAGCCGATTGGTCGCCGCTCCGAGACCGATCTCTGATTGGCCATCTTGACCGTCCTTCAAGCCCCTACCCAACGGTCGGTGGGCACCGGGGGGCGTATGTCACGCGGGGC
>VZSC01003123.1:35002-45660 GCA_013398225.1 Steatornis caripensis | reverse complement strand
GTCCAGTTCTGGGCTCCCCAGTTCAAGAGAGACAGGGAACTACTGGAGAGAGTCCAGCGGAGGGCTACAGAGATGATGAGGGGAGTGGAGCATCTCTCTTATGAGGAAAGGCTGAGAGACCTGGGTCTGTTCAGCCTGGAGAAGAGAGGACTGAGAGGAGATCTCATCAATGCTTGTAAATATCTGAAGGGCGGGTGTCAAGAGGATGGGGCCAGGCTCTTTTCGGTGGTGCCCAGCAACAGGACAAGGGGCAACGGGCACAAACTGGAGCACAGGCAGTTCCAGCTGAACATGAGGAGGAGCTTCTTTAGTGTGAGGGTGACAGAGCCCTGGCACAGGCTGCCCAGGGAGGCTGTGGAGTCTCTTCCTCTGCAGGTATTCTAAACCCACCTGGACACATTCCTGTGCACCCTGCTCTAGGGGCACCTGCTTCAGCAGGGGGTTTGGACCGGGGGATCTCCAGAGGGCCCTTCCAACCCCCACCATTCTGTGACACAGCCCTGCAGCCCCCCCCACCCTCCCCCCAGTGATGCACTCCCTTCCACCCCACGCACAACGGGGCAGGGCATCAGGGCCAACCCCACAGCCCTGCTCCCTCAGGTGGGGGGTTGCTCCCCTGCAGCATCTGTAACCACAACGCCCCATCGAGAATGATACTGGCAGGCATTGGGCCCAGCAGGAGTGAGGCTGGAAGGGCAATGCTCGCTCCGCTGCGGATGAAGGCTAGGGACTCAGATCCCTGCTCCCTGGGATCCCCGGGAAGCAAGTGGTAACAAAACCTGCAGGGTTTTAGGTTGCCAGATCCAACTCTGGGAGACACGTGCAGAACACACTGGAAGAGCCGGTAGGCAAGAATCCAGAAGACTCACACTTCAAGGCAACACGTGTACTGTAAGTGAAGAGTCGGCAGCTCTCCTGTGGGAATTCTGAGGATGGAAGAGAGGCACCTGGAGAAGGTGCCTGTGTGCGCCTACAACAGGGCTGCACTCGATGTCAGCACATGCAAGGAATGACTGAGCAGTGACAGCCAGTCAGGCACAGGACCTTCTCTTCTCCTGGACAATCCCCAAATAAAAAGCGCATGGTGCTGAGGACATGGCAAGCAGTGGCACTGCCCAGACACCTACAGGTCCCGAGAGCCACTCCCAGGCTGGCCTCGGAGCTGGGGCAGTGGGACGCAAAGCCCACACATGGATGCTCATTAGCGCCAACCGAGAACATGATCGCATCCCCTTGCATCTTGAACAGCTCCAAGTGTGAAGCAGAGACAGGGCAGGAACCGGGGCGTTACAGACACAGCAGCTGAACTCGAAGCACTGCGAGAGTTTTAGGTACCCGGTGGCACAGCCCCCTCAGGCTGGGGTATCAGGAAGCACAAGTGCAGAGGGGTATCATCTTTTAGATGCTAAGGAAAACCTTTGTGGAGGTAAAAGCCTGTTCCCCCTCACCCCTCCTCTACTGTCTCGAAATCGCAGGAGCATCATATGGTGGAGCTCAAAACTGCTCTTGCTGTGCGACTCCAGGGCTGGGGAAGGAGCCCCCAGGGAGGGGACACACAAACACGGGGCTAACAGAAGCAGCAGTAAAGGGTAGGTGGCTTCCCAGTCAGTGCTGGTAACATCATACAGTGACCAGAGGGGAATAAAAGAAATAGAAGACAAACATTTTAACAACAAAGTCCACCCGAACGTTTCTTGATGGGATGTAGTGCAAATAGGAGAAATACTGGTCATGCTTTATAAAAGACAGGGCTAACCTTCCAGGCTGCTTGGCGCGGGACAAGAAAAACGTGAGGACAGCGGAGCCAAGCTCAACGTAAGTCTCTGTGTCCCAGGCATTCCAGGGAAGCTGATCACCCTCTGTGGAGGGAAGGGTCCCCTTGTAGTGCTGTCCAGGAAACGACAAATTATCTGACCTATACAGTAACTACAAACCACCCCTCTCCCCTCAACCTACACAACTGCCCTAACTCAAAATGCAGGAAAAATACTGGGAAGTTTGCCTGGAGTACCACTTCGGGATTCAGCACACGAACATATCTTCAAGTATATGCAGCATATGGCATCCAGGGACCAGAGAGCCTGCACCGGGCTGCCACAGGGTGCGAGGAGGTCACCTCTGAAGAGGGACGTGACACTTTACATTACCCAGGCGTTCTTGTCCTCTGTGCCCGCTGGACTTTGCTGCAGTTATTGGTCTGTGGGGTGAACATAAACACCATCTTCAGTCAACTCTGCAAGGACAACGTGGGAGCCTCAGCATCATTGGATTTTGGCCCCTCATTTATCCTTCAGAGCGCGTTGGTCCTCTTTGTAACAGCAAGATCTGAGCAGGTCTTTGGCAACTCAAGATCAGTGGAAGGCATGGGGCTGGAAAAGGTGCAGGGGAAAGGGCAGAATCCCGCTGTGGATCTCTGTTACAATACTGTCCCAACAGCACCTATGGGTTTCAGTGTGGGGCGAGAAACGTTAAAGCTCATCCTTGGCATTAACAAGATGCTGCAGCGGACGAACCGGTATCGTGTGATCTTTCAGCAGCTGGTCCTGTGACCCTTTGAGGCTGTCAGGGGGTCTGTCGCCCGAAAAGTCTTTGACAGTGTAATCCTCCAGCAGGCCAGCTTCTACCGCATGGCGCCGGAGCCCCTCGCTCCCCATGAGCCCTTGCATTCTCAAGTACCCCTGCCGACAGAAGGGAGGCAACTTCTGACGGGTGAAGGCAAACAGGAAACAGGACTCTGCGGGGGACAAGGAACAAAAATCAGACTTGGCAGAGATACCCTGTGGACAAAAATCCCTGTAAGCTCTTGAGGACTCATTCAAAACAAAAGGCAGAGAGGATGAGGGAAGATGACTGGAGTTTCCCACCCGGCACCCCGCCCTGGATGGCAGCAGAGCAACCGACTTAATTCTGCAGAGCTCAGGAGACAGAGGGTGTGATCTCCAGTCTGCAGTCTGAGAGGAAAAGGAGGTGGATTTGAGCTTGCAGCCCTCTGGCATCTTCTTCTTACCACATGATTGCTTCCCTCTGCGTGGCACGTGAGGTTCCTGCACGTTTCCAGACCAGTCTTCAGACCAGGAAGGGAGGCAGCAGAGGCTCTCCAGCTCTCACAACCCAGCACTCCCATTTCCCACGGTAAAGCAATCCCATCATCAGCACACGAAAAGAGATCTGGTACTCGATGGCACAAAGGCACGTTCGGATAATGGAGGAAGAAAACCCGCAGGTAGGAAAGGGATTGAACCAAAACTTGTACACCTTTCCCTAAATCCATGTGTACATGGGGCAGCCTCTTTCTGATGGTGAGCAAGAGCAAAGGCTACTTGGGAACATACACACAGCACTGGCACTTTTTACCGTCTGGGGAGTGCAAAAAGAGGTGTGACTGATGGCGAGTCCACCAGCTCGCCACAGGGAGATCTCAGCTATTTGCAGAAGAGATCGTTCCTGTTGCTTGTCCTTCACATCCCTCCTCCTCCTCCTGCCACCTGACCCTGTGCTCAAGTTACCTGCAAAGAAATTGCGCAGGTCAGTGCTGAGGCAGTTCTCCAAAAACCGCCTCAGCGGCAGGATGTGAGCGTTTGGGGCCGTCCAGTCTGTCAAAAAGTCCTCTACAATGTGATGGACGGCATCTGGGCGGGGAAGAGGCCAGTCTGGAGGGCGAAGTCTCATCTCATGCTCTGCCAAGAGAATATTAAAGGGAAACTCTGAGAATCAAAATGGCATTAAAAGGAGCTTGGGGAGTGGAAGGCAGCCGTGACAGCTGTTCCAGCTTTTGTCCTGACCTTTTTAATCCCTTACTTTCATTTGCAGTCCCCTCTGCTAGCTCTGTCCTCAACAGCTGTGCTGCGGCACAGCTGCCCCTTGCCCCTGCCCACAGTACTTCCTGTCATTTCACTCCTGTTGCCCCTGGGCAGGGACTGCCAGACAGGCTGAGCTGCGTTCAAGCTTTAACGCTGCTACGCATTACGCTTCTTTCTGTGCGAGGCAGGCCGGACCCTGACTCTAGGTTTCTGGAGATGAAGATTCAGCACGCTCATTTCTCGAGGAAATCTATTCTGAGCGTGTTTGTTTGCTGGATGTAACGCTCGTCTTCAAACCCATGCCTTTGGCTGCCTCCGTCGCTGCGTGACCTCTCAGACCTGGGCTGGCCACAGAGAGCAGCTTTCTTTTGGCAGCAACACTGAACAGCCCAGCGTCATCTGCCGAGACTCTGCAAAATAAATGCAGGGTGCCAGCCAAAGGGAAGCAACGTTCCTCTTTTCGGGAATGGGTGAATTCCCAGCACACCTGTTTGTTCCTATTCTCAAATGTGAGGTCTCTGGTACAACCCCTCACCCCACACCTCAAATCAGTCTGATAGATGGAAACTTCTTGCCAACTGCCAGCTTTTTTTTCAGCTCTCACAGTGGTGGCAGGTGCCCCAGAGGACTGACATGAGGGAAGTGGAAGAGAAGGGTGTGCAATGCCTTCGGGTACCACCCCCCGCCTTTGGCTCTGAAGTATCTTCATCCCTCTCCTTTCATATCAGATAATTAGCAGGGAGAGGCAGGAAAGCTTACCTGTTGGGAGGCGTTTGTAATAATAAATAACAGGGTGCAAAAAGTTAGACTGCCAGGCATGCTGTGCCTCTCCTACAGCTCGGTTGTAGTAGAAGACATCCTTGTCAGCTCCGGAGAAATTCCTCCCATACTCCATGATGATGACAAACATCCCGTTGGGAGCTTTTCTCCCTGTCTGCATTTCCAGCTCGGCCAGGACTCCAACCGGGTATTCTTCCAGGTATTCAAATGCTGTGGCATTCCTGTGAATTGCAACCACAACCATCAGCCTTTTCCACCGGAGAAAAGCCAGCTGGGATCCAACACCCTCTCAGCCAGTCAAGGCTAAGGCCAAAGAACCATCAGATAGTAATTATTTTTGGTCATTACAGATCTGGGCTGGACTTGATGCTGAACTTATGAAGCCTGCACATACTGTTACAAGACTCTGTTATTTTCCTGGATTATGGGATTCCTCTCTAAATGAACACTGCTCAAGGAAAGCTTTTCCCTGGGGACATTAAAAGGGTACTACACCTCTGAGCCTAGAGGGAAGGTCTGGACCATTTCAGTGTCTCAAGAGAGAGAAATAATTGCCAGAATTGGGCATAGTGGCACCAGTCATGGAGCAGTACAGGTTTTGAGGTGGCTGCCTACATAACGGTAACGTCCTTAGGCAGCAACAGAGCAACCTGTGTGGTGGCACCACGGGGAGCACTGGTAAAGAAAAAGGAATGAAACAATGGAGTGCAGTGCTGGGAATAATTACTCACTCACTCTCTCAGCAGTATGATGTCAGCCAGGACACTGAACATCTGGTAGAGGCCCGAGGCCTCGTTCACCCGCTTGATGATGGAATTGGTCAGTTGTGTAATAGGGTAGACTGTGGACGGCCAGGGGACACCGTGGTGACGGTTTTCCAATAGGCGGTGGACTGCACGAGCTAAGACATTGAGAGAAACAAAAGACAGCTTATTTAAAAATCCAAGTTTACCCTTTTAAGAAACCTGACCGCTCTGCTGTGGCGCACACAGATAATGGCAGGACACAATAAACACGCGTTACAGCTCATCCGTGCTCAGGATCTCCCACCCCAATTGCTGGTAACTACAGTGGAGATGCCCTCTGAAAGCTGATGTGATGCTAAGCGGTTGGTGAGGGGGTGGGGGGTCCTCAGGGATATTTCCTTACTTCTGAGCAGTCCTTTAGTGATAACACACACACACAGAGATGGAAATTCTCTCTACTGCCCAAAGCCGCTGGGTTTTAACTCCACAGCACAGACCTCTCACCCACAGCCTGTCACGAGGCAGAGCATCTGGCAGGCAGAAATCTATTGTGTTACATAAATAAGAGACAACCGACAAGAGAGACACAAGACAAAACAAAGACAGACAACCAAAAACTTCAGATATGACCCCAAGTCACTTCTCCTCCACTTCAGACAACCTGTCTGCAGCTCGGCAGTGTTTAGTTGTTCTTCCTGCCAGCACAAGACTAAGGGTGATCTCTTTCTAGCAGTAAGCTATGAATTGTTCTGTCGAAGCGGGGAACAATTCCCACCTCTGCCTTTTCTGTACACCCCGGTACTCACTTGTATACCGGAATCCATGGATAAAGCCCCCAGCAGATTTCCTGAAGTCAACAGAGTGGCTAGCGGTGCCGAGAACAAATAGCCCCCGAGTGCCTCTGGACTCGTAACTAGGTTTGATCTGAGGATACTTGTTTTTATTCCCTTTTTCTGGCATCATTCTAAGGGATCTGATGTGCAAAAGAGAAGAGCAGGCTGTCAGGAAGCGCAGGGGTGGAAAAGTAAAGTGTTTCTGATAAGGCACACGTTATGTTGCAGCCACTGCAAGACATTGCTTCAAGCCCCCACTACCTTCAGTGGGATTTAATATTTTCCCAAAACTATAAAGCCAACGAGGATCTTCCAGAAGGCAAGGGTGCTCATCTCAAGGCAGCTCTGGATAAGATCAAATTCCAGCCTGAGCCACTGACAGTGAATTTTAGAAGACAGTGAAATTAGCAGTATCATTTTCAACTGCAGGATGTACTAGGAGACAAACCAAGGTGGGGTGAAGGCTGCATCCTCAGGGAAAAAAAGCAGGCAAAACCCTTCTGTAATGATCTGTACCTGTACCATCCTAATTAAAGAAAAAAACCCCAAACCATAAAACATCGCCAGCCTTCTCCATGTGATCTGGCAGGCCAGGATGCTAAGTTCTAAAGGCACAAGCTTTTTCTGTGTCACTCAGGTCCCAACACTGCCACTTGCTCAGCCCTATACCTTGTCAGTCAGAGGGCAGTGGCACACGTGTTCCCACTGGGACAAGGACATAGCTGTGGGGTAAACAAAGGACTGTGCAGCACCAGGTAGCTCAGAGCACGTAGAGGTCCAGGCCATGCTGCCAGGAGAGGACCTGCCCTTCCCCTTCATCTCTAGTCAGGCCCTTCATAGCTTCTTTCTCTAAACACCTGCTTCCCTAGAGATCCTGGTTCTCTCTCACCTGTTGTAGATAGAGAAGTCAAACTTCCAGCCCAGGCAGCGGATGACACGGTCGTAAGGTGCACGGGTGGCAAAATTATCCAGTTCATCCTGTGGGAGGGTGACAGAGTCGATGCCTGTGCTGGTGTTCCTGTTCTCCAGGTAGAACCGGAGCGTGATGTGCAGCTTCCCTTTCTTGTCCTTGATAATAGCCAGATCTTCCAGGTCACCCTCCAGAAGCCCATCCAGAGATTTCAGCTGGTAGGTGTCCAGCAGGCCATTGTTAATTGCTCTGGGGGGAAAAAAAGAAAGAGACTCTAAGAAAGGCTAAAAGAAGGGAGAAGAGGTAGATCTGTGGTTCAGCCTCAGCAGCTGGAAATGGGACACGTTTACCAGGCATTCCATGTTCCCCATCAGTGAAAAGGTTATCCTCAGGCTCACAGGAACAGTACACGTAACACAGCCTCACTGCCCTTGCAGGACATAGTCAACCTCTGAGCTCTCCTCTGTGATTGCGAGCAAGGGGAACAACTTGGGAGCCGGCACTTTCTAATTGTATAATATAATAATACAGTTTCCAAGGGGACATTTTCCTATTTCACACAGGCCCCAAAGAGCTCTCATCAAGCTCCTGTGTTCAGCAACTGCAACCTGGACTGCTTTAAACCAAGGACCTAAGGACAGATGTTTCCTCTGTGACTCCCAGGACCACAGCACCTCCTATGCCAGTCCAACCCTGGGCAAGAAGGGGTTCCCTGTGTTTGTACTCCGGCTGCCTTAGAAAGAGAAGAGGAGTTGTTTCCTACCTCAGATCCCCGACGTAGTGGGTGGCCCACGAGAGGCGCACGCGGGACCGGCTCACCATGTGGATGAAATTTGTGACGCCCAGAATGTTCTCTGCCGTCTCAAAGGCTGAGTTTCCTCGGCCCAAGATCAACACGGTTTGGCCAGCAAAATCCTCTGGGTTGATGGACACAGTCTCGTAACCCTCAACGTACTCTGAGCCAGGAAAGTTGACCACGTTGGGGACCCACGTCCCAGTGGCGACCAGTAAAGAGCTGCAAAAACAGGGATGGCACTAGGGAATGCAGGAATTACAGGAACTGGGCCATCGCTCCATCTCATCACTCCTTCCTCCTCCTGCTGTGCAAGATGGCTGTGATGTGCCTCCTGCAGCCACACTGGATCAGCTGCACAGGTCATCGTTTCAAAAGAAACCTCTCCCCAGCTTTGCCTAATGACCTGCTCCTTTCTTTCCTATCCTCAGGCCAACGAAGACGACTAGGCATGTCGTTATATATAGCAGAAGTTGGTGTGCGTGCTGTACGCATACATCTCTGTTGTTTGCCAATATGCAAGTACTACTCATACGTACTCATGATATATATAACGCTGAAGTTTCAGAGGTTGGTTCTATGTCGCATAAAAAATTACTTTGATTTAAAATTTGTGTTGCCTTTTAGTACAGCGGAACAAAAGTAATTTTTAAGAGGGATAGAAAATGGTTTCGATGTTTTAAAATGTAACTCCTAGTCATAAAAACATGTTAGCAACATCACTAATTGTTAACACTAAAATTAAGTACAGTAGTCTCTTTGTATCTCCCCATAAGAGCTTTTACTTGAATCTTAGAGCAATTTTTCTGACGTAGACAGAAACAAGAGGCAGCCAAGGCTAGCGGCAATGTCTGCTGTCCCAGCTTTGCTCACACAGCTCCCAAGAGCAACTTGCTCACGGTGTGTGGGTGTCCGGGATTGCCTTCTGTCCCTGCCAAGCTTGCCAGCCAGCACACCTCCAAGTGACAGCCAGCACGACCTGCTGTCGTAGAACTGAGGTTCTCAGGAGAGGTGAGAAATATACTCCATATGTCCACGAGTAACTTCTCCGTTTTTAGGAATGTAGCTCAGAGGTGGTACGCGATACAGACGTGCAAGTGTGACATCGGGAAGGGGAATTCAGGGACCAGCAGCCTTGAGGGTTATTTCTCACAGTTGGCTCCCTCTACTGCCACAGCCCCACTTTTCTGTGGTTCCCCCCTGCCAGCTGGGTGCTACCCAGGGCTTCGGTTGACTAGGACAACCTTCTAAGCACACATGGGTTAACGGAAGTGAGGTGTTGCCACACTGACTCACTCAAGTTTAATAAATGCAGCCGTGGCTACCACAAGTATGACTGAGTTATTTTTTTCCACAGAGAGCAATTACCTAGCGATAAACCAAAAGCGATTTCAGGGTTACCTATCAAGGATGGAACCTGTGGTGATGGCAATCACAGCCAGTTTGTGTCTGCCCTCCAGCTCCTCACCTGTCCGAGGAATAACGTTGGCTGCAAAAGGCAACACCTTCCCAGGAGCAGTTATTCCACCCACCCACCCTGCCAATCCCTGCAAAATATTTTTCCCCTGTGACAGTGGTTAAGGCTCTAAGAGGCTGCAAAATCTCTATCCTTGGAGATACTCACACCTCAATGGGGCAAGGCTCTGAGCAACCTGACGTCACTGGCCCGGCTTTGGGCAGGGGGCTTGGACAAAATGACCCTTATGGGTCTCTTCCAACCTAATTTATTCTGCGATTTAGTGACTTCAAAGACGCCCATGGAGAGCAGTGCGGCTAGCCCTCGGTTCACCAATTACCTGCACTTGTAGTTCTGCCTGTCCTGGTCCGTCAGGAGGAAGTAGTGGCCGTTCCAGGCCTGCCTGTCCCTCTCCAGCGTCACGTGGACGATGGCTGTGTTGTACCGAATCCGCAGCTTCAGCAAGGAAGCAAAGTCCTCCAGGTAACGCACCATCGCATCAGCGTTGGGGAAGAAGTCGCGGGAGTAGCGTCGGAAAAGCAGCTGGTGGTTGTGGCTGAGGAGCGAGTTCCAGTCGTGGCGGAGGTTGAACTCCCTGTTGGATTTGCCTGTGTACCGCTTGTTGATACTGATGAGCTTGCGGTGGCGAGGGTAGAGGGCAAAGAAGCTGCCGGGAGAATGGCTCCGCTCGAAGACGACGTAGTCCCGGCCGGCTTGCTGGAGGAAATATGCCGCCTGCAAGCCCGAGGGCCCGGCGCCGATGACACAGTAGTCGTGGTAGAGGGCAGCGGCACCGCTCGCCGCACACAGGCTGCCGGCGTACAAGGCGAGCCCCAGGAGCGCCCTGCAGACCGGCGGGCCCATGGCGCAGCCGACACAGTCGCTCCTGCAGGGGAGAGGACCAGGGAGGCATCACTCATGGGGCGAGTGGCTCCGGTGTGCGGAGGTCCCCCCGCAAGGGACCCCCAGCCTGGCCGGTCCCTGCCTGCCCCCTGCCCAGGCCCGGACGCCATGACGCCATCCCCCACCCCACGGCCCCAAGCCAGGGTGGGGGTGTTGGGGCGGAGCCCCGCTCCTTGCCAACCAATAGCAAAAGGCGTCCCAGGTCTTCCAGCCAATGGGCACACAGGGCCGTCTGCTCCAGCGAATAGCAGACAGCCTGGGGCCAACCGGCGGGAAAGCGGGGCAGCACTCGTGGGCTAACGGCCGCAAGCCCCCGCAGTGCCTCTGCGCCCCAACAGCCAATGGGAAAGGGAGGTGCAAGCCCCCGCTGCTCTCGCTCCCCCCGCCAATAGGGACCAGTCTCTGCTCCGATGCCCCCTGCCTGCCCCCCCCCCCCC
>VZSC01003123.1:0-26899 GCA_013398225.1 Steatornis caripensis | reverse complement strand
CCGTCCGTGCCCGGTCTCGCGGGGGCCGCCTGCCGCGACGGCTGGGATAAGTTGTCTTAACAGACTTCCTCCTCTTGTTTGCACTCGGGTGTCGTGACCGTAACTTGGGCCTCGTGACCACACGAGGGACTGCCCAATCTCAAGGTTATTATTATTTTTTATATATATATATATATATTTTTTTTTACTTTAGGAGAACATGAGTTCAAATTTGATGGCCCAAAGTCATGTATCGTCAGAATACCGATCCTCAGCTTGGTCAAATGAGGACTTCATTTCGTCTGCCGTCTGGTTGTGCCGGGTTGTTCTGCAGACGTGACACGGAATTACTGCGAAGTCTTGTAGGCAGATTCCTGTTCTCACAGATAAAAATGGAGACGGAAGTTAAGAGACTTACGACTTTGACAGAGAACAGTCTTACAGGGCTCTGGACGAGAGGTACATCCATAAAGCCACGCGTCAGGGCAGGAGACACGACTTAATGCGGTGCCTCTTAATTCTCTCACACACAGCCTCTCGAAATAAAAATACATTCCAAACTATGCAGTGTGTTTGTAGAAAAGCAGGTACTTTTCAGGTTGCAGTTGTACAATCATTCAATGGACTTTGTGTTTTAGAGGTTGCTACAAACCACTTGACTTTGAGAGGTAAAGATGTGCAAAGAATGGGAAGCGCAGCTGCCCTTGCTGTGTTCACAATGTGGCGTTTAAGGTTTTTGCACTGTTCCCGGAGGCTTTCCTTGACCTGCTGGAGGGGAGGCCTAGGGCTGGAATTTAGCATTCAGCCCTACAGGCTCTCTAGGAGACCAGGAACCACTGATTTAATACAGTATGTGCCTCAGATTCCTGTCTCTGTAATTGGGATACTATTTCTGTTCAGGAAGTGAAGGCAATAAATCAATAAACCTCATATGTTCACGTGTCAGAGTGACTCAAATGTTCTCTACCCCTAAAAAGAGCAGGATCTGGTTTACAGATCTTTCTAGCTCACAGGCTGAAAACTAACTCTTTAGAGAATTTTACTGGGTATCTTTTACCGAAGAGGAGTCTAGATCAATATTTTCCAGGCAGAGAGGTGTGCGTTTTCTCCTTTATTTACCACTTGTAATTTCTCCTTGAGAAAGAACCGAAGCTGCAGCAGTCTCTGCTTTGCCAAGACACCCTGCCATTAATCAGAAGTGGGATTATTAAAGTGCTTCTCCCCGCTAGCGAAAAAATCCACTTATAGAAATACAGTTTATAAAATACAATTTGTAACTGTCTCACCTAAACAGCCTGGAGACAAACATCATTCGTGCTAGAACTGCCTCACTGATCGCTGGCGGTGGCTTGGTGTGGTCCCAGCTCCAGGTAATCCGTGCGGCACCCGTCCCTCACCCTCCCCGGCCAGGGCAATGGGGTGTACAGGCTCAGAGGTGCTGCCTGGCAGAAGGACCTGCTATGCTTACGTCCTGCTTAGGAGGTGGCAATAAAAGGATCAAGAAGTTCTGAAGAGAAAACTGGACTAAGGAATGAATGAAGAGAAGCAATGACAAATAGATAAATCGAAATCTCTTCATTTCCACGGCTTCCTCTTTGCTCCCAAGTCTGTGTGAGGTGCTTAAAAGAGAATGTAACACTGATACTGTCTCCCAGAGATGACAGATCATGTGTGGTTTGGGCTTAGCCCACCAAACTACCTTTTCTGGGGACAGAGTTGGGTATAGGCGTGGGTCGGAGGAGAGAGCACGTGTAGGGAGCGCCTGCAGTGGGATAAATGCTCCTCTGGGCACAGGCATAACCTTACAGTTTCTTATCAAGGGGAAGAAAGGTTCTAAGAAAAAATCCAGCCTTGAAGAGGGAAAGACTTGCTGCCATGTTTAGGTCCAATTTCCTAGGAGAGGGGAGGGAGAGGGTCTGTCTCGCTTTCTGCGTTGTGCCCGGCACTGCACCTCCCGCCTCCAGTGCTGTGCTGCATCTGGGGCCCTGCAGCTGCGTACGCCTCTCGTCCTGTCTTGCTGACCCCGCGCACCGCTGCCGCACACGGTTCGCTGCCTGGCCTCTAGTTTTAGTTAAAGGTACATAAGATACGTCGTTTCGTGGAAAAGTACTCAAAAGACGCTTGCTTGCAATCATTTGATGCTTGATCCATTATTTCAGTTCATCAGTTAATTAATCAGTTAATAAGGCTAATCGCTGTTCCCTGTAAGATGCTCATGAGAACAGCCAGGATAAATTGCTCCCATCTGGTTTTCCAGTCTTGTCTTGCGCTTCTCCGTTTTTGGGCTCTGTGCTGGTCTTAGCAAATCTGTAAAAGAGGGCTCATTCCAGCACCGTGGCTCTTCCAGTCCAAAACCTTCACCACCATCAGCTTCCACTGCAGTTTGGGGCTTGTTGGAGAGCTGTCACTCTGTGAGCTGGCTCTGTGCTGAGCAGTAGCCTCCTCCTGCTGCACGAGGACAATATGCAGCTCAGGCAGTGTTACCAGAGGTTTGCCAGGTTTAAATGAAGGAAAGCAAGTGCAAGCGCCCAACCCGTTAGGGGCCTTTCCTAGAAAACAGATCACCTCTGGCTTGACTGAAAATGGCTTGGAAAGCCTTAAGACAGGGGTTACTTTCCAGCTTGTGTGACTGTACTTCCACTCGAAGAGTCAGCTGAGGACTGGAAGACTAATGTTCACATTAAAACACTATTTTTCAGTAGTTTCTTTCCTCATTCTTCTAACAAATGCATCAAAAACAGCCAGTTGGGTTCTTTTCCCTCACTAAACAAACACACCGTATGCCTGTGCCATATGCTAAGCCTCCACTGCCCCACGCTTCTTAACAAACACAGACACCAAGTCTTCAGCCTTAATGCCTTCACCCTGTGGAGAAGCCTGACATTTACACACCTCTTCAGGTCAAACTCTTCTTCCCAAGTCATCGTCGTTGCCTTTAAAGCAGCAAAACTCACTGCTGGCTCCTAGGCTCTCGTTGCAACCAACTTTGGCCATGTATGAACTGGCTCCCGCCACAGGCTGGTGTTCACAGGCTCGGAAGCCCTCCGTCCTTCCCCGTCCTTCCTCTTCACATCGCGTCTTTCCCATTGCACTTTTATCTGCCTTCTCAGTCTGTTGTTCTTGCAGGCCAGGTGCTTCGCTGCAATGTTTGGCCTCCTTTCCAGCACCTTCATCCCTCTCCCAGGTGCCCTGGAGGCTGAACTATAAACCTGTACTCCTCGTGTTGCAGTTGCTCACCAGCTTTTTCAGGGAAATGCTTGATCGGATTTTCAGGAACCCTGGAAAAATGGGCATAAAGCAAATTTGCTGTGCACGTGCTGTGAATCTGATTTTTAATTTGCTGCCTGTGCTATCTAGCAGGGCTGGGAGCAGGTGGCACCTGGCATATTTGCTGCGTGTGTTCAAACCAGCCATGTCTGTACAGTAAGGTCCGTGCAGGGAATGTGCTGAGTTTATTATTCTTGGTAGCAGATAGTGCTTTCACTGTGAGGCTTTCTCCCTCTTCTTCCTCTGCCATGCGGAGCTCTCCTGCAGCTGCTGGGCTGGACCGTCTTGCCTTCAAGGACAGAGAGAAACCTGGCAAGGGCAGGCTTCCCGTTCTTAAACCACATTGCTTGTGTAGGTTGGGCTCAGAGCCTGGCCTTGCATTGTCTGCTCCTTCCATGTACCAGGAAAAGCCAGGAATTTATGGCGCCCCTGAAAATTGTCTTTCTCTGAATTAGTGCTGTCTCTTGGATGGCTGTGACTGTTTTTATCACCAGTGTCGGATCTCTCCCAAGGTTTCTGTAGCTTTCACCATCAGGGTCTGGACCATGTGTATTGTCAAAGAGGCAACGTGTATCACGCTCTGTCCGCATGCTCGGCTGCTGAACACTGCCCTTTCCTGTAGAATGAGCCCTGGTCTGGCTGTCTCCCCACAAACTGTCAGCAAGATTGCCTCCTTTGATCTGCACTCGTTGCTGGATTTTATCCCAGCAGCCAACAGGCTAATTCCACAAGTTTATTCTACAAAGCTCAATTAGAGCAGCTGGTGCCGGCAGCGTCCCTGCTGGCTCCTAGCCTGCGGAAGGAGAGGAAGGCTGGTGCAGTGGCTGGAGTATGAGCTTGGGAGTCCACAGGGTGAGCTGCAAATCCCCGCTTTGCGGCTGTTCTCCAGGCCACCCCGGTAAGCCTCCCCAGCAGGAGCTTGGCACCTCCGTGGTGCACAGGGAGGGACAGCATTTCCCTACCTCACCAGAGGAGAAATACATTAGAGATACAAGCTATCGCGGTGATGGGGAACTGTGCCAACAGAGGCAGAAGCAAGTCACGGCTGCTGCATCTGGGAAACGCTGCATAGATCCAGCTGGACCAACAGCGAGGAAGAGGATGGGGCCCCAGGTGACGGAGGGTGCGGGGCACACCGTGCCCCCTCACCACCGAGTTAGTGGTTTGCTCTTCAGCTGCGGGTTCCCCGCTCCGTGCCCTGTGGTTCTCCAGTGCCCAAGCTATATTCAGCACTGCCCTGAAAAGGATCTTGGTGTGTGTGAGCAGAACAGAAGGCAACACAGGCTTTCTTTACAAGGGCCCTTGCCCAGCACAGAAGCACCCGCAGTTATTTCCTTCAACGTCATCAGTGTTATGGTCACCTCTGTGAAAAATTAGAATCTTCTGGGGCTAAACATGGTCTGCAAATGCTCCTGCCTGTCTGGTCCCTCCTCTGGAAGGCTTACTGTTTATGCCAGCCAGGCAAAGAGGTCTGAGCAGGACATCAAGAGGCCGAGAGTCCAAGTGACTTCTGCTGGGGAGCAGAGTCAAACCCCATTTGCACAAGACCTTGTTATCAAGGCAGTAAGGAGTCAAATGAAAATGCTACCCATGTATAACATGCTGTTCCCCTCCCAGGGACTCTCAGGAAAGTCCCCACAAAAGAGAACAGTGGCAAGGGAAATGCAGCAGCCCAGTGAGCCCACGTTTGCCATTCCTTTCCCTGCCCCTTGATAAGTCAGAGATGGGGCTGGCTGACACACTTGGCTGGGGACAAATGTGCCTCTCGGGGTGCAGGGAACGCAGAGCCTTGGGGCTGTTTCTTCTTCTCCTCTTGAGCAGATTTCAGCGCCATCTGCTCTCTTCTGTCTTTGGAGGAGTCAGCCGGGCTCTTTTGTCCCTTCTGGCAAAGCCATGCTGCGTATGTCACCCATCGGGCGTCAGGCACCCCGAGGCAGCTGGGAAGGATACACACTCTCAGCCTTGCTCCAGAAAGCTCCCACTGCAGCAGCCCAAGGTCTTTCTTTCTCTTCTCTTCCCTGTCCGCAGCATGTCCCTCTGGATGAGGCACTTCCCAAGGTCGCAGCTGAGTCCCAAGGTCAGGTCCAGGCTTTGCTGTGGCCTCTGCAGGAGGGGCTGGGAGGGGAACTTCCCTACACTGCTCAGTTCCCAGAAGGGCCCACGAGCAGCACCAAACCCTTGGGGGAGAGCAGCAGGGGCAGGAGATGTGGGGCAGCCATGGGGCACCCTGGCCCGGGAACTGCTGCATGGGATTGCTTTACTCTCTGTACGCGTGAAGTATCTCCCCACTAAACACTCCCATACAATTTCTGGCCCGGCACCATCTGGAGACCAGAGGAGCTGCAAAATTTAGGAGAGGGGAGGTGGGGGGGCTTGCTGATGGCAGACACCTTGCTGGGACGTTCTGCCTCGAAGCTCAACGCCACACGAAACTCAGGATAAGAGCTTTGTTGTCTGCCCTCCCCTCCTAAAATCATACCTGCCCCTGGGCTGGCTGCAGCCTCTCCCGGGTGGGAGTGAGCTGAACCCCCATGTCCATGTGAGTTACGTCTTTGTGTCCCCTCTGAGCTTTCCTGCTGGAAGGAGAAGGGGAATGAGGGGAAGCAGGTAGTGAGGAGCCCTGGCAGACTGGAAATAGTCCCCAGACACCCCTGTGCACCAGTGGGACACCGGGCAAGGGTCCCACTGCTGTGTCTCCTGTGGAAGCTGTGCGGCTGCTCGGGTGCCTGCACAGCGCGGCTTTGACACTCCGCTGCTGTGCCGAGCTCATCCCACGGGATGGCACTGCCTGCTCAGGAACGGGCAGCCAGGCCCATGTTCCTGGCAGGCATAAATTCAGCAAATTAAATGGTGCTGGCAGATTCTGATTGACAGGTCCCTAGAGAGCAAAGTCCCTTATTTTCTCCATCCCCGAGGGGATCTGGAGCAGCAGGAGGAGCAGCAGCAGAGAAAACCCTTTCCCAATCCAAGTGCTTTGCCCTTGCGGATCTCTTTCTGGGACTCAGCCCATACCCGTACTGTCTTGACCCCTTTGCTGAAGCTGCCGATGCTGGGCCAGCCGGCTCCTTCGCTGCAGACTTTCCGCAATGTCAAGAGCCGACCGCTGTGGAGGACGCCGAGGATGCCTCTTCCAAGCCCTCGTTGCCCACAGGAGCCATTGCACCCTTGTTGCTCCCTGCCTGGGGTGCCAGGCCCAGAGGTTTCGATAAAGGACAAGAGAAATTAGGCCAGCAGGGTTTGGCATCATTTGCGCGTTACTCCTCTCTGCGGTGTAAAACTGGTACAAATGACAACGCTCTGCCAGAACTGTTCACGTCTGCGTTGGCTCTGCTGGAGCCGGGTCAAAGCTGGGATTTGCAGCCCAGGAAGATGAGGGCTGGGTGAGCACCCAACCACCGGTCTCCTGCCTGTGCTGCTGCACTCGCAGGAAGCAGCATGGCCCATCGGGGTCCTGGCTCCTCTGGCAGGGTCCTCAATGCAGCTCCATGCCCGGCAGGTCCTCAGCACCCCTCTACCAGCCAGTGGGTGATGGCTCTATGATGGAGTATCCACCACGGACACTGGAATATCACAGGTGTCCGCCCTATCTTTGTGGACAGAGATCCCCAGGAAAAGGTCTGTTTAGGACCTTTCCTGTGTCCTGGGAACAAGTCCCTGTCCCCTCTCCCAGGCTGGAGGGGAGTCTCTCCTCTCCGTGAGGCATTTTGGCTGTACGGCTGCTCTGGAGCTCTGCAGAGCCACCAAAATGTGGTGCAGATGTGCTCGGTTTGGACAGGACTTCTTGTAAATGCTCCGCTTGGGTGAGGAGCAGCATCCTGGGCAGCAGCTCCCACAGGGTCCAGCTCCATCCCTCAGCTTAGCAAGAGGAATGACTCTTGGAGGGAAAAATCAGGCTGGTGATGTTTAATTCATATCCCCTTAATCTGTATAGGTCCTTGGCTACTCTCAAAATGTACCCTCCCTCTGCCTCCCTTCCCTACCAAAACTATTGTCTCTTCTTTCTGTCTCTCCAGGGAGTGTCCAGAAGGGCCTGGGGAGAGGAGGGGAGAAGCCCCCAGCAGCTGGAAGGTGCTCAGGGAGGGTATAACAAGTCATCTGGAGCCACCTCGGACAGACATCCAGAACATTCTGCTGGCCTGCTCTTTGCCAACCTTGCTCAGCTAGCGGCTTTCATTAGGTTGACTGTAGCTCCTCACAGACCCGCTTTCTCCATCAGCTCTCCTTCTTGAGCCTCTCTCCAACCTTGGCCTTGGTGATGGGCTTTTGAAAGGTGAGATATGTGGCTGTCTTCCTCCCCTGTGTCAGTCCTTACACACAAGCAAGACAGTAGGCTTGTGTGTCTGACGCTTGACCTCTCTCTGTAGTCATTTGGCACTAAAAATTATCTGCAGAGAAAAACACTGGGCTCCACACCTGGATCTTAATTTCTTCCCTCACCAAGCCATTATTACTAGTTACCACTCCTAGGTGTTTAAACCATTTCAATGATGCTGTTAAATGTCCGGTGTTAATTTAATAGCCAAGTATCTGGGTTTCCCCACATGAGGAGCTCTCAGAGCATCTCCCACAGAAGCAAAACTTGGCCATCCTTGGCTGTGGTCCATACAAGAGCGGCAGCAGAGGAGTGGCAAGCTCATGTTAATGGCAGATCCACCAGCGCCAGGAGGCAGGCATTAGTCAGCAGGAAGGGCTCCCTTGCACCATACGATTCCCCAAAAGGAGTCCCCTCTTCAGCCATGCTGCCTCTGCAGTGAGGGAAGACCAGGCACCACTGCCAGTGCCGGCTGGCATCCCTTGGGCAGACCGTGCCCTCTTGAACTCAGTTCTTTTGCCAGAGCCATCCTAGGGGATTGCTCCGAGTGGGGCGGCACTCTCCCTGGCAGTTGCCTGCCTACCTTACAGCCATCCCCAGCCAGCATTTGAGAATGTGTCCTCAGATTTGAAGCGGGAGGGGGGCTGTCGGAAATCAGCCTCATGCAGGCACCTGAAGGCAGGGAATGGCTATTGCCCCCAGAGAGGTCCCGGGGCTGGGGCACAGTGGGGATCTGGCTGAAGGCATCAGACTGGCATCCCCAGGACCTCAGTGGCTCAGTGCTGAGAAGACCCCAGTGCCCTGCTCACCCCTGGTATACCCAGGGCCTGCTGGAGCACACAGCCAGCACTGGGAGAGGCAAGCAAGTGGCATGGGGAGCACTAAGACCCAGGAGGGGCACAGGGTAACATTTTAGGATCTTGCACCCACCCAAACACCCTGGGAGAGCAGAGGAATGAGGGGTCCTGCCCATGCACAAGCCCTTTGCTTTCAATGCTGCCCCTTTAAGACATCACTTAGTATGACAGATTAATTCATTAATGTTTGTAAAGTGCTTTGAACATGAAAAGTGCTGTATAAGTGCTGAGTATTAGTATTAATTATTATGACATGGAGGCTGGCCCCATCTGAGCAGCAGTCCTCATGCCTAATTTCAGGCCAGTGCTGTTTCCCTGCCTCTCCCACTGTGTTGCTCCATCCTGTAAAAGCCAGAAGGGAAGAAGCAGAGAGGAAAAAGTAAGACCATCTGCACCCTGCAAGGAGGGGGCGCCTCATGGTGTCATGTAGGGGAGCTGAGCCATGCACCCCCTCCATTCTGGGCAGGGCATCACATGGGAAGTGGGGCTGCATCTTCCCAGTGCCCTGTTGGCATGGGGTGGGGACGAGGGAGCACCCTCTTGCTGCCAGCTCTGCAGCGGGCCAGTGTTGGAAACATCACAGGGAGGATGGAGAAGATGCAGGGGGCTTTCTCCAGCTCATCCCACCCATGCCTGGGTGGGGGCACTCTGCACGGGTGGTAACTTCAGAGCTAGGCAAGGAGATGAGGAGGGGGTGAGAAGATTTTGGGGTGTGTGAGCTAGATGGGGCAGGAAGGTGGCTGCATCCTAGATGTGCGTGTGTCAGGGCCAGGAGCTCCCCGGCGTCCCCTGGAGCCGGTGCCTGGCCCGCTTTGCTGCCTCTCCCCTCCTCGTGCCCTCCTTCTTGGTGAGGCTGCTCCCGGGAAGGGTCCCCCGAGAAGAGCAGAAGTGGGGCGGCGTGTGCCCCCAATTACCTCGGTGGTGAAGCATCCCGCCGGCTGGCCCACAAAATGCGTGCTCCCAGGCATGCGGCGGGGCGCCAGGTGGGTGTGAGTTGCTACTGGGGGGGCGAAAGGAAAGGGGTGAGCTGGAGGGGTTTGGGCTGGAGGGGGGAGCTGAGGAGGGCCAGAGTGGGAACCCACAGGTGCCAGCCAGGGGATCCGGATGCTGAGCACCAATAACATATGCAAGGTGCATTGGGTGGTGGGGAGGACTGTGATGCTGTGATCACACTGTGACCCATCAGTGTCTGCTGGGACACCTGGAGCTGAGTGTGTCTTCACCCTGCTGCCTGCCTGCCACTGCTGAATTAACCCCTCTGACCCCACCTGCTTGTTCAGCTCGTGGTCTCACTGGCCCACTGTAGGTCAGACCCTGGCTGCACTTCAGAGGGGCTTTGTCCCTTAAGTGGCTGCCCTTCCCTGTCACCCCTCTGACCTGCTGGTGACAGTGTCTGGTGGGGATCCTGGTCTGCTCCAGAAAGCCATGGAGGGTCCCACAGCAGGCAGGAGGAGGGCGAGGGGATCTCGGTGTGTTGATAGCACCCCTGCTGCCAGTGGTCGGGTGGGAGATGAGGGGACAGGCCAGGACCCCAGTCCCTTTTGCGGGGCTGTCGTCTCCCTGCTCTGCTGCCACCTCACCCATTTCTGGGTCTGCAGCTCCAGCTGTAAGTAAACCCCTGCTCCGGGCTCCAACGCCAAGCATTTCCACCAGGCAGCCACTGCCAACCCAGCTACTGAGGAAATTGCTAGAAATCCCACGAGTGGCTGAACAAACCCCCAAAACAATGTTAGGCCCACTTTCTTTTCTCTTTCCTTTTTGAGTCCTCAAGCCTGTGCGAACTCTGAGCTTGCTGATGGTTCTTGGCTTGCTGCCACGAGAGTCCCCGTCTTTGGGTGCACCATCCCTTGTGGGAACACCACCCTGGGAGGAACGGGACAGGAGGGGTGACGCTGGGGGCTAAACGGGGGCTGAAGCAGATGTTTTGGAGGGCAGCACGGAAAGCCCACACGTGTGACTTGAGTTTACCAGCACTTACTTCAAAAAATGTTGTGGCAAAGCTCTCTGCTCTTGCCTCGTCCTTTCTTCTTGTGTTGCAAAGACCAGCTTGAGAAGAGCAATTGAAGCCAGACCGCTGAAGAGCACAAAGCTGTCCGCAATTGTTGACTCTCTTGCTGGGTTTCCAGGTACTCTTTTGACACAGCAAGACAATAAATCCCCCCCCAATAAATCCACATAAACAAGGACCAAGTTATAAAAAAAAAAATCTTTATTTCATGTACCAGGATTTTTTTTTTGTCATTTTCTCTTTTTAAAATTTTTTTTCTTTTTAACAGTCTGAAAAAAACCATGAAATAAAGAAAATGGAGGTTGGTTTCTTGTACTGGTTTGAGCTGGACATGAGCAACACCCTCAGAAAAAACCTTCCCCGCCAGCCCTCGCCTCCCGCACTCACGTGCTCTCCCCTTCCCGCCTGGCCCCGGGGCGCTCTTGGCCCTGTGAATGCTCCCCAGCTCTGCACAGCGTCAGCGTCAGGTGGGCGAGGGCAGCTGGGGATGGAAACCCAGTGGTGAGGGGATCTGGACACCCGTCCAAACCGCTCACATCCTTTTCCTGGCCTGTGATGCTCTTTTTTTGGGGGGTGGCCCCCTCCCACTGCTGCCCCCCACCTTGCCCTGGAGCAGGGGGGTGGTGTTAAAGCGTTGGCGGTGGTGGGGGCCGGGCAAGGAGGATCAGGCTGCCTTTAAGCAGAAGCCCCACTGGGACCCAAAGCAGGGGACTGTGCGGCTCCTAAAACTGGAGCAGCAGGAACGGGGACAGAAAAAAAGTCGAAAAGTGGGTCTGAGCTGCTGAAGGGCTTGGCGGCCCCATCCTGCAAACCCTTGGCCTCACACCTCCCCAGGGCACTGCCGCTTTTGGGGAGCAGCCCCAAAAGGGGCTCTGTCCTCACCCTGGGCTGGCTGGCAGCTCGCAGGGTGTCACAGACCCCACCACATGCTCTCCTGCTGCCACCTCCGTTCCTGCTGGTGTCTGTGACGGCCATCACGGGGGGAGCTGGATTAAAAGTGATTCTTGGCACCCCCGGTGCCTTGTTCCCCCAGCACGGCAGGGAGGGAGGGGGCTGCGGCCAGGCCAGGGGTCCTGGGGCAGGATGGTGGGGGCCCAGCTTGCCTCGCTGCTGCAGATGAGACCACAGCAGGCTGGGACCCCGTGGCAAGATGGGGACGAAGACAAAACCCAGCCTGGAGACACCCGACGGCTTTCCATGTCTCCCTGGCATGGTCACCGGGACTCAGGGGGCTCAGGCCGGGAGCGGGGGGCTCCCTGGGATGGAGGCCAGAGGGGGACATGTATGAAGGCCAAGCAGCCGGCAGCCAGCTTTGGGTGAGGGCCAGCTGGCTGTGCCTGGCGGGGACAGGAGTGGTTTCAGCGGGTGGCTGTGTGGGCCTCGCCATGTCCCTACATGGCTGCGGCTCTGCTGGCGGGACCTGAGGGGGATCCGGGCCGATTTGGAGGGTGCGCGGCCACCGTGGGGAGCCTCCGGAGCATTCACAGGAGAGCGTGTGTGCGCCGGGGCACGTGTGTGTGAGAGCACGGGCACACGTGTGCACAAGTGCCGCCCGCCCTGTTGGCACGCTGCCCTCCGCTTTGGTCTCCCTTGACCCCCACCGCAGCAGCAGCATCCTGAAGGTATGGGAGCCCTGGTTCCCCTCCACCAGCCCCCCGTCCTCTGCCTGCGCTTCCCACCCCGCTCCCTGCTGTCTTTTTTCTTTTTTTTTCACAGTTTAAAGCTGGAGAAAACAAAAATGAAAAGAAAAAATACTATCTCTTTTTCTTGCAAGTAAATCCACTTATTATATTTACATTTATTTATAGCTGTTGTTTTATTAAAAAAATTGCCACTTTATTTTTTTTAAGAAATCTTTTTTTGTCTTTTTTTTTTGTCTGTGTGTGTGTGTCTCTATTTACTGTGTCTGTCTGCTTTTTTCACTGTCACCATTAACCCCAGGGTCCCCAGGGCCGGGGAAGGGGGAAACCCCCTGGGTATACTGCAGACCGGTGACTCAGCATCTGGCTCCCGCTTCCCTAGGGACAGGAGTCACTCTTAATCCCTACGGATCCGCAGGGGACGAGCGGATCCCCATGGATCCCGGGGGAACAGAGCAGGTCACGGTTGACCCCAGCACCCTGGGATGCTCCGTAACTGGCCCAATGACACGGAAGTCGCTGCCGGCTGAACCCCCATTCCCTGTCCCCTGAGGAGCCCGTGCTGGGTTAAAGGTAAGTGGGAAACAAACCGTAAAATTAAAGAATAAAACCTCCCGAAATCCAAAGAGCTGCCTGCTCCTCCTCCCACTTGATTTATTGTCGTTTGTTATTTCTTGGTTCTCTTTTATTTTTTTTTTAAGTCTGTTTTTATTAAATGTTAAAATAATGGTACATGGGAAATCATGCATTTTCTTTTAAATTTATTTCTATTTTTTAAATCTCTCTTGGTTTTAAAGTTTTTCTTTTTTTTCCTTTTTTCTTTTTCATTTTTTTTAAAGATTTTTTTCACTGTTGTCTCTTTCCTCGTGTTTCCTTCTCTTTCATTTGTTTGTTATTTTGTTCGCTCGCTTGTTTATCTGTTTATCTGCTTGTTCCTTGGTTAGTTTTTTTTTTTGTTGATTTTTTTGTTTTTGTTGTTTTTGTGGATTTTTTTTTTTGGCATTGGGAAGGTCCCCACCCCCCCAAAGGGGCGCTTCCACCTCCTCCTTCCCACCCCCCCGCTGCCCCTTGCCCCCTTCCACCCTCCCCACCTCGCAGCCCACCCTGTCTCCTCCTGCCTGCTCCTGCCCCATTTTCAGCTCCTGGTGACGGCTTCATACCGGGGTGGTCCGGCGGTTGGCTGTGTTGGTGTGGATAGAGTCCTTGTTCTCTTTCTGGATACAGTTGTGAACCTGGAGGAAACTGTTATCCCTGTCAGAGTTGTAGGTGGCGGTGGGGGTGGTGGTTGCCTTCAGCGGGTCCCTGGTCAGGGTATACATCGAGATCTCTGTTGATGGGAGGGTGTTGAACCCTTTGATCCCAACGGGGGAGGCATCCCTGGAGTGTGAAGGCTCGGTGGAGCGGGAGCTGGAGCGGCTGCGTCTCTGATAGCGGTACCGGTAGCTGGGGATGCGGGTGATGGCGGAGGACTGGAGGTAGTCCGTGGCACGAGCGTTGGCACGCAGCTGTTTGTGCCGGTCTATGAACATGTGGACAGCCAGCACTCCCACCATCTCGGCTATAATGAAGGATAGGGCCCCGAAGTAGAAGGACCAGCCATAGGAGTAGCTGTTCTTCTTGGAGTCACTCTTGGAGGGGTCTCCAGCATTGGCTGATATGTATACGATGATGCCAATTATATTACTCAGTCCTGCCAGCCGGCCGGTGGGGAAGAGAGAGGGAGAAGTCAGGAAGGTCACACATGGCGGTGGTAGGGGCCATGGGGTTGAGACCCTGCCCCTGGAAGGTGGGGACAGAAAGGCCCCCAGCCACCCATCCCCTCCCAGTGGGCAGCTTTCCTTGGGAAACCTAGGCAAGACCCTCCTTGCATTCCTACCGCATCCCTGGACTGCACTCCCAGATGGTCCCTGAGAGATGCTGGATGCAGGGAAACCCTCTCCCTCCAGCAGCTCCCAAGAAGCAGGAAAGCCCCTGCCTGGAGGATGCTGCTGCCTGCCTCTGCCAGGCATCCCTCTGTGGAGAGGCATCCCTCTGTGGAGAGGCATCCCTCTGTGGAGAGGCATCCTTGGGACGCTGCTTTCACCCTGAATAAGGCTCATCAGGGCTGGGAAACACACGCACTCCTGCCTAGATATCCATGCCCCTGTAGGATGCCCCATCTGGGCAGCGCCACCCCCACCCCAGAGCCCATCTCCGGGGTGTCAGGCCCTGTGCATCCCTTTACCTGCAGACACGAAGAAGATGCCAGCACTAAGGATGATGTTGTGCCGGGTTTTGTAGAACTCGCTGGCTGCAATGCAGAGTCCACCCATGAAAAGCAGAATCACGCTCAGGATCGGGAAAATACTAGAGGCTCTAACAGCCCCTGTGGAGGAGAGAGGGAGAGGGGCAGAAAGAACAGTGCAGGTGTGAGAGACAGCAAAAAGGGGCACAGAAATGGCACGGAGGTGAGGGAACGGGGGCACGAGCGTGTTTCATGGGCGGGGGCAAAAGGGAAAGACGGGAGTGCAACGTGCAGGAGGGGAGTAATTCAAGAAGGGATAAAGGCATCGCGGGGAGGATGGACGGAGGGAGGGAGAGATAAAAAAAGTGTGTCAGAAAAAGAGAGCGGTCCGAAGCAGCTCTCCTACGCCTTGGCTGCTGTTGCGAAGCTGGTGGCCTGGCACAGGGAGGCAGAGGGGACTGTGGGGCCAGTGGCTGGGCTGGGAGCCTGCCAGTGCTGCCTGTCCCCCCCTCATGCTGTCTTTTCCTCTGCTTTCAGGGGGACTACGGGATGGAGGGGGAGCCCCGGCACTATCTGACTTCTCCTCCTGTGGGGCGCTGCCTCAAGCCTGCTCTTCAAAGAGCAGCAACACAAATGCTTCTTGTGGTGCTGCTCAATCTCGAATCCTCCTGAAAGGGCATGAGCATCTCAAGGAGACTATATTTTTTTTTTTTTAGGGCTGGGAAGGAGCTCCTGATGCTCTGCACTGCTCTGCAGTTGCAGTGAGGACTGAGAAGCGTAAGTCCCAGCCCTGCATGCTGAAACATGG
This sequence comes from Steatornis caripensis, assembly GCA_013398225.1. Taxonomy (NCBI): domain Eukaryota; kingdom Metazoa; phylum Chordata; class Aves; order Caprimulgiformes; family Steatornithidae; genus Steatornis; species Steatornis caripensis. The sequence continues at coordinate 11,804 of VZSC01003123.1, read as the reverse complement.
GGCTTATCCTAGTGATTAAACGACTGGGCTCCTTCCAGAGGGCAGTGATGGATTCAGATGTGCCAGCTCCCACACACGCACGCTCTCCATCGGTCAATACGGGAAGAGCTCAGCCAGCAGAGGGCAATGGCATAGGTGCACGTATATGCTCATACGCGCATGCAAAACATACCCCAAAGCTTCTGGGGCTTCTCTCATATTCACGCAGTGAAAGGCTGGGACTGTGTATACGCACACCCATCACACATGCACACACACACACACTGCTCGTGGGCTGTTCAGTGGGTACCAACAGTCTGCCTGAGCTGATGTTGCCAATATTAATATTTTTTAACTAGGAAGGCCTTCTCTCCTCCCTTCCCAAGAAAAAATAAGCTGTTAAAGTGTGAAATGAAGCCTTTCTTGATAAAGAAATGTATAAATGGGCTGGTGCAATTCTGCTTGTGGAGCAAAGATCTGAAAGGGGGGATGAAAGCTAATCCCTCCTTGCCTGCAAGAATGAACCCTACTGAAGCAAGCACAGGACTTTTTCCTAAGCGGGCAGAGGCCATGTTTCAAAGACCCTGTTGGGTCTACCAGGCACAAGCAATCGTCTCTTTGAGGGGGGCCCTAGCCCACTGCCTGTGCATAGAAAATGCAAAAGGCAGGGAGAAACGTCTCTTGCTTGCTTTCCAGTTCTGCCTGGCTGTGTTTCAGGGAGCAGGATAGTGATAATAACTATCTTAATAGCTTCTGGAAAGCAAGGCGGGATTTGACAATGCGAAGCTTAAATGACAGTAAGCAAACATCAAGCAGGCATCTGCTTTTCAGAGGGTTTCTAGAGGGATGGTAGGTCAGTCCCTCAGCCTGGCCCTGACCACATCAGTTTTATCCAGGTCTTAATTCTGAAATTAATGTCTGTTGGGAGAACACAAATTTGCCGTCTGACATGGGAAGCTGCAGATATTATGTGGTGGAGGAAGGCAGCTGTCTTGCTCAGCCCTTACTTTCTGCCCCTCAGGAGAACCACGCCAGCAAGAGAGGGGCAGAATCTCATTCAGTCTTCGTGGGTCTAGAGCCCTTGGTCTAAAGAGAAGGGGACTCATGATGGCCTTTGAATGAGCCCTCATATCATCTGTCTACTCTCTTAACTCGAGTGTCTTCTAGCAAAGAAATGCAGGGATGCTTCAGCTTCCTCTCTGACAACAGACCTTTGATTTGAAAAAGCCTAAGACACCTTATGTGGATGGCTTGCAGAATTAAAATCTAAGCCCTTCTAGCCAGGCTATGGACACTGCCCCACAATCATTCTGGTCCCCTGAATGAGGAAATCACCTAGTCTTATACTGATAACTTCCTAGCTGTTCTTGCCAGTACCACCAGGCATCGCCCATGCAGAGCGTCCAGGGCCTCCAGCTTGGCAGAAGTCCTGGGAAGAATCTGTTCAGTGGGGTCCCTCTCCAGTCAGGCCTAAGATAGCAGAAATGCCATTTCCCACAGGAGTGACCCAGGTAGTCATTTATTGACTTGCCAAATCCCTCTTTGAACCTGGCTCCTTCTTAAAAAGGGCTCTACCCTGGGGATAATGTCAGGTCCTGGCATCGGGCCAATTTTTGTCTTCAGGTCTTGTTCCCTCAGGGGGAACAGACCCATACTTCTTGAGATGTTCGCCCACTTCCCCCAACTCTTCTTTCTGAAGCACAGCTGATGCTGCAAGCAGCTTCCTCACTCCCAAACAGCTCTACAAGAGCTGATCTGCCCTCAGAGGCAGCCTGCGCAGTTGTTGTGCCAAACCTGACCAAACCCCAGTCTTCAACTCTACCATTCAGGGGCCATGCAGCGATTAAGAGAACGATGCTGCAGAAAGACATCTGAAAGAAGCAATCTCCCTGGGGTATTTACAATTTACAGGGGATGAAGAACTGTTTGAGAAACCAAGAGAAAGCAGCATAAGATCCACATCTTTTCACATACAAATGAGCCTCACAGAGCCTAAATTGTCTCTCTCATCCCTGCTGCAGGGCTGGGTCTCCACATCTGGCTTGGAGCACTCCCGGATGACAAGGAGCTATTCTGAAAGACTCCTGGCCTTTGGAGACCTCCAATGCTTAACCTTGGGAGGTCAAAAGCTCTTATCTCAGATTACTGAAGGGAGAAGATCTCTTCTCATGATGTCAAAAGGCATTGGGCTTGTGGTGGGAGGGCGGGATAGCAAGGTGGGGACCTAAGAGGAGGAGTGATCCCTGTTCAGCTGTGCTAAAGGAAGAGCAAGCTCCTGCTTCTGGGGCAGGTGGAGATGCTGACTCGTGATCAGGGAGGGTAACACATGAAATGGATCTGCCCTGCTGGCCAGGCTGTCTTCCCTGTCCCCATGCGCAAAGCAGTGCAAGCTTCACCCACTCGTCCCAGGCTGGACTCGGAGCTCAGGGTAGGTTTCCTTATGGAGATGCCGTGTGCCTGGTGTACTTCTCCTGGGGGCTCTGGGTAAGCACCAAGACTTTTCTTCAAAGGGCTCTGACTGTCCTTATTCCTGCTTCCCGTTCCCATCACTAAAATCCCATCACTAAAACCAGCAAAGATCAGATCTGCAGCCTCTGTAGGCAAGTGGTGTTTGGGGAAAGGTGAAGACAAAAATAGGTGCTCCTTGGACACAATCCAGCTAATTTTTTAAATCTGATGCAACAGGAGTATCAGGTAAGGAAATACAAACTTCCTCTGCTTTAGGAAGACACACACACACATTCACACTGCCCCAGCTAGTCCAGTCCTGACCTTATGCCCACTCAGCGGCTCTCCAATGGATTTAACACTCTGGATTTATATAGTAATTAATTGCAGTTAATAAAAAATGCCACTGATTGTTACTATGAGTTCAAAACTTGCGCTGTCTCTTGGGCAGGGCCCCAGGGAGGTGAGAGTGGAGCCACTTTTGCGGGGTGGCATGTCGCTGGGGTCACCTCCTCTGGCCCACTGAGCCTCACAGGTCCCAGTGTCTCCACCACGCTACCTTCAGAAAGAAAATGGCACCCGACGCTAGTACCTATGAGCCATTGCAAGGAGAAGAGCTTGCGGACTTACGGAGGAAATATTCTGCTGTATCGGCTTCATAATCTGCATCCTCAGGGAAGTGATCGATTTGCTTACACAGACCTTTAAAATTCCCTAGGGAACAAAAGGAAAAAAAAGAACAAATGAGAACACCAAAACCTGCCTCGCAGGAACCGCTGCCCTCTGCGTCGCCCTTTGTGCCTGCCCTGCCTTCCTCCCAGGCAGGGTGCCCGCTCGTGGATGGATGCCCATTAAATGCCCAGGTACTCTCATCACACACTCGCACGTGTATCATCTCCCTCTTGTTTACACCGGAGTATGGGATTCACCATCTGGATCCAGCCTGATGCCCACCTAGCCCAGAACCACTTGCACAACAAGTGGAGACCACCAGAGGATTTGGCCGGCAGGTATGACTCCTGCCGCGGCTGGACAGGAGATCACTGCCTGCCTCTGAGGCAGGTGAGATGGGAAGAGTAGCCAGAGAGCGGCTCGTGCTTCAGCACAAGGGTCAGGGTTCCTTCCCTCAGCATCGACTGGCGTAATTGTGGGTGTTCGTGTTTTGCCTGGCATGGCCTTGGTGGATCCCAGCAGTGCTGTGTACAGTGGGGTGGTCAGGTTTGGGTGAAAAAGTGTTTGTTTCTCTCAGCTGTGAATTTGCTGCCTATTCATTTCATGGGCGTATATCCCATTGTTCTGGTGCGGTACAAGAAGAACAAAAGCTCTTTATCTGCTTTCTCTGTATGACCACTTGTCTTTGCACACCTTTATCAGGCCTCCTCTTGTGTCCTCTCACAGACTAAGGCTACAAGAAGCTTGGTGCAAGTGTGTGTGTGCAGCTCAACAGCAAAACACCCTTTGCACTGAGGGAGCAAAGTCTTCTGCCATCAGTGAGGGAAGCTGGGCTGGTCACCCTCAGTTTCATCAGGCTGGTTTACCTACAGAGCCTTCTGCTAGCTTTAGTCATGGAGCACCCTTTTTCACACACTCCATGACCAGCAAAGCCATCCCAGCAGGAAGCCAGTGACATCTTCCCAATCTTTCATCATCTTGGATGTCTACCAGGCTCTTATTTTCGTCATTCATATCTCTCTCCTCTTGAAAACAAGAATACCACTCTAGAGAGGTAATTCTCAAGCCACGTCACCATCATGACCCCTTGTTGGCCAGTATCTCAAAGTATCAGGTTGTTCATGCTTGTGCAGGGGTTACCATGTGGAAGACAATTTCATTATACCTCCTGGGGTTCCCCCAAACTTTTTCTCCCACCTTTGCTTACATTTCCCTCTGGACTGTTGCACTGGCTGACCACTAGCACAGAACTGATAGACATAATCTGCCAGGAATAATAATCAGCAGGAATGCAATGTCCGCATGAGGTACATGGATAGTCATGGTGATTCCACGGGCCCCTTCACCAGACATCAGCCACCAAAGTGGCTCAGGCTGACTGATCCCTCAGCAGAAGGACTTGGAGCCTAGTCTGGAGAGTCATAAATGCTGTGGCAACCTGGGAAAGCCACCTCCCACCCCAGCCCTGAGCCTGGCCGCTTGATCGGCTGGGTGTGCAGGGTGAGGGGACAATGAAGCCACCACACTTGTGGTTGTTGCCTCTGGGAAGGGTTGCTTGTGAGAAACCCAGAGCTCTTCCAGGCCAACTCTACCCAGACTGAGACCTGTAGGGACCATGTCATGTCCCCGAGTCATGCCTTGGAAGGGATATTCTAGATGTATTTTAATGATCTTTCAGGTTTTTGGGAATAGCTGGAAGAAGGACCAAGATCAAAGGATCCCCGCTGAGTTTCTTCTCAAGGCCAAGCCTTGCTGAAGCAAGGTTCGGGATGCTTTGGAAGGCAGTGCTGAGCAAATATCTGTAGAAGGCAGGTAGATGCGTTCCCTGCCTTGGGTCAGCCCCCAAGATTAGCTCCTTCTGCATCCAGTCAGATTGCGTCTGATGTTTCTGAGATACCTATTGCCTTTAACTACTAGTACAAAGAATTTCCATGAAGAGGCTAGAGACAGCAGAGAGGAGCCTGTGTGGATGTGAGAGTTAATAGAAGAAAGTAGGAGCAATAGCAATGTCTCTCCATGTACCTCTGAAGTGTTATTCCCACATTGAAACTGTGGGTTATGAAAGGATGTTATTAATCACCCATCCCCAATCCAGTCACTTCATTCAAGAACTGTCTGCTTCTCAGCCATGGCACTTCTGGAAGGAAAGCTTCATAGCCAAGCAAATTCCCTTGCCGCACTCCCACCCTGCTACTTGCCCACTTAAATACCTGTGAGAAAGGCAGATAAAGCATGAAGGGGGTCCTTTCCCTTGCTTGGCCCTGACTGCCTGGGGCCATCTGCCCACAACAGATGAGCAAGTCATCACCCTGGTGCTTTGGCTGCGGTCACTGCTGTACAGTGCACGTGAACACTGCTGTTCTCCGAGGCACTGGGGAAATCTCCAGCCTCAGATTTCAGCTCCTTGCCCAGCAGATCCTGAACGCTGAGTGCCTCCTGCACATACACGCCGGGGGAGCAGGCAGAGCCTGTGTGCACCTCCCAGGTGAGGCTCCCAGTGCACAGCCAGATCCCCCCGGTTGGAACCAGCCAGGGAGTAAAGAGGCACCTCATCTTCAAACCCCCTCACTCTGTGCCATCCTTTCACTGCTTCCTCTCTTCTCCCTCTCCCCCGCTCTGTTTCTTGCTGTATTTGAGCCTGTTTAATTCCTATGTGAAGAATCAAGCTGTTTGGGAAAGATGCTGTATCTTGTGCAGGGTGTCTTTCATATGGACTTGTGTGGTATAGCTGGTTAGAATTTCAGCCGCTTAGACAGGGTGAAAGGATATGCGGGCTCTTTGAAAATATACTCCTGGTGCTGAGCGTCCAAAAGGTCTTGCTGATGTAGCTCAGCAGGGTGCTTGGCCGTTGGGGTGTCCAGCCTTGGCTTGCTTGAAATGCTGTGGCATTGAGGAGGAGCTGCACTTCACTGCAGGCTGACACGCTGTGCCAGGCTGATGCCCCTCCCTGGCTCAGCCCTGCTGGTGTTCGTGAGGGCAGGGTGGGCAGCGTTGGTCCCCCTTTAGCCCCTGCTTTGTCCATGCTCAGCACAGAGCACCGTGACTCTGGATGCTGACTATTCGCCTGTGCTACCACACCCTCTCCTCCAATGCCTCCTAGCTCCTCTGGGCGATGGAAGGGGAAAGGATGCAGAATTTAGGTCATTAATGTGGTAACTGGGAATATAAGAGAACAAGGTTCAGTTTTTTGCTCTGCCACAGGCATGCTGTAAAAAACATTTCTTCTCTCTGCCTTAGAGTCCCACCCTGCAAAATCGGGGTGACAGCCCTCCTCTGCATTGTGCCATAGGGGAAGGTGTTAAAGAGGGCATGGTGTGGATGCGCTGGTGCCAGCGGCTGTGCAAGTGCATGGAGTAGGCGAGCAATGAATGGCAACGGTTCAGAAGCCGTCCTGGGGCAGGAAAGGCCTCAATGTCACTTCTTGCGCCAAGGTCACTCGGCAATTCTCTGATGGACATCTGTGGCCTGCTGAGATGGTGCAGCAGCCTCCCTGGCACCTGTGCTGGTGGAATCGCTGCGGCCACACACGAGAAGGGGGATGGAGCAGCTCAGCAGTGCTGCCGAGGTCTGACACAACAACCTTTTCCTGTGCCGCACGTGCAGTTTGCTGAGCCGGGAAGGGAAGAGCCATGTGCCAACCTACAGCTAATACTCCTGAATGCATGAGCAAGAGCAAATCATTATTTGGGAGGGGGTGTAGGGTTCTGAGACTCCCTCAAGGGAGTAAGAGCAATGTACTTGTAAGAGCAAGGTACTCTGTACTTGTGTCCCTTTGCCCTTCCCCCTCGTTCCGACTTGAGCTGTTTCATGCTGCAAATCCTGAAACAGGCAGGTGTTGAGCTCTTTGGCTTCTCCTGCATGCCTCTCTCAGAAACTTAAGCCAAGTGCTTCCACCTCTTCCCTGTAGCTCTCCCAGCACAGTTCAGGCTCTCCTCTCATCCTCTTTCTCGTGCTCACCCACCAGATTTCCTCCTGTTTCTCAGTCTTTCTCACTCATCGCAGCCACCTCCCTCTCCCTGGTGCATTGGTGTGGGCATCCTTCAAGCAGCCTGTTTTGGAATGTGCAGGCTGCAAAGGTGGTGGTGGGGAGCTCTTACTTGTCTCGGGACAGAAAGGCTGGGGATGCCCAGGTCTGTGGGAAATCACAGAGCAGCTCCAAGTCTCTTGGGTATTGCTGGGAGTCCTTAGACGAGATCCCCACTGTTTGCTTGTTGCATGCCCAAGTTTTGGAAAATGTTGCCTGGTGAGCTAGGACTGGTGCAACAGGCACCCCACCAGTGCCTGGACTGGGACAGAAGTTCCCAGCTGGAGCATCAAGAGCAGAGACAACATGCCATACTGCCAAGAGGGACTGAATGTCTAAGATGCACGAAAATCAATGTTAACAGCGTATTCAGCCCTCAGAGAGACTCCAATGCAGCCGGGTCATTGTTTGGGTACATGCTGTCTATCCAGGACAGCTGGCAGCCACCAGCTCTGCTGCGGGGAGAGTCAGACCGGGCTACCCACGATGAGAACCTGGCTCGGAATTGTTGGTGATATGGTTTATTTTTGTGCTGCTTTGTGCAGCCCTGTCTCTTTCAGAAGTCCTGCTTGCCTGCAGAGTGCAATCCATTGCAAAATAGTAAGTTCCAAAGAATGAAATGCTACTCCCTTCCTGCGGGGTAGGAACACTTTTAAATGGTCAGGATTGTACATCTGAAAACTGGGAGCCAGAGGCAGGGGAAAAGACGTCCAAAAAGAGAGAGGCAGACAAAGCGGAATGAGAACAGAAAGACCTGTTTTCCCAGAATGATTTGTAATATTTCCATTTATGGAAAAAAGCAATCCACTGAAAGCTTTCCTTTAGTCTCACTCTCTAATTTAGCAGAGGTTTTGGCACGATGGCTTCTAGAGAAATAAATAAAGGGGGCTGGATATAGCTGTTGTCTCTAAAAGCTCAGAAAGATGGGTTGGTGTAGGCCAAGGATTCAGTACCTCTTTCTGCCACACGTTCCCTCCATCATTTTAAGCAAGTCACTTAACCTCCCTCTTCTTTCACTCAAAATGAGAATAATGGTATTTCCCTGCCTCAGGGAAATAGCCTGAGGATATATTTATATTAAAAATACGAAAGTGATCAGACACTGGAGTAACTTAAGCCGGATAATTTTTCCCACCTTCCAGTTCAAACATAACATGCTCAATTTTGATGTGACCTTCTCCCAGATAAACACGAAGGCTGCGCACACGTGAAAGATCTCCCAGATTCACACTTGTGATTCCTGCCTTAGAAGCGATCCTCATTGCAGATTAATATTTTCTGTCTACCCATTGAAAGGAGTATGAGAAACAGCGTGCAAAGGGTGGGTAGTCAGACACAAGCATGAACATTTCTTTCTGCTCCAGGACCCCGTTTCTGAGCTGAGTCTGTTTGGTACCAGGTGGCGAAGTGGGGCTCAGAGCCAGCCTCTGGGCTGGGAAGTCAAATTCCACAGCTACGTGGCAAACTGTTGGCATGTCTGTCTTACATATATTGGCAAAGGGCTTCCAAAGCGGGAGTGGAGGTTTGCCGGCCCTGTCAAAAAAAGGTACTAGTGACATTGAGTCTGCCTGGGTTTTAATGCTCAACCTGACATGACTTCAAGAGGAAGGAGTGAGGTTTCATGAAGTGCCAAGTGAAGCACAGGAAATACCCTCTGATGGCTTTCCACCCTGCCAAGAGTGAAGCTCTTGAAAGTATTCTTCATTTTGGGAGAGCTGGAGCTGGTGAAGAGCATGGTGGCAGGGAGCACAGACATCTGCTTTTACCCCCCTGTGCTGATGTGCTCAAAAGAAAGATTGGCTTTTCAAAAGTGCTCATTACCCCTCTCAGGGAATCTCTTCATAGATAGCATCTTACGAAAATTAGGCCGCCTTTTCACATGCCTCAATACGCATTTAAAAGCCTTGGTTACGAGGTATAGGGTTATACTGCAAACGTAGCCACTATGCCAAGAAGGAAGGTCATTCTGGGGCCTGAGTAGGTGCTGCTCTAGCAGCTCTGACCCTGCACAGTGGCAGGGGATGCTGTGCTACTGGCAATACCTTTGGACTCAGGTGGGTAATCTTAAGACCAAAGAGCCCACAGCTCTTCTCCTTAGGGACAGAGGAACTTCCCACTACAAGGTGAAGCTCAGTGGGGCAGCAAATAGGGTCTGCGTGGGTGAGCCTGGGACAACAGCAGCGATCCCATGGGAACAAAGTACCATCAGAAATCTCGCCACCTTCCCGTCCAAATGCAATGTGTCTGCTTTGATGTGGCCTTCTGCAACATAAACATGCAGCAGTGCATATGATAAAAAAACCCAAACAAAACCCTAGCAACATAACCAGTACGTTGCATACATAATTCTCTCCCTGGGGAGAGGATAAAAGAACAAACCACATGTGACCGATATCAAGCCCATCACTTAATGTGCCACTGGAAATCATTCAGATATTGTGGCGAAGAAGCCTGTAAAAGAAGTGATGCAAAACAGAAACTGATCTTATAGTTATGAAAGAATATCCCCCCTGCCTACGGAGTAGAACCATTATACCAACTCTCCTCACCTTATTACAACTGTTGCCAAGGATCAGTTGATAAAGCGAGTTTACTGCAGTAAAATGGTACAAACACTGCCTTGCAGACCACTGCTGCCTTGATGAGCATGAAGGAAGGGGTATATCACAGTGCAGTAGCAATGACCAGAGCTAAAGCAGTAAAATGGCCTGACAATACTAATCATGGGGAGATGAGTTTAGTCAGGAGATGGTTAATAACCAGAAAAAAAATGCAGACGTAGATGGGCAGGGGAGAAAAAAGTGGGAGAAGCCAGCATGGGGTAGCACTGAGGAGGAGCTGACAAGGTGGAAGGAGAGAGGTAGAGTGAATGGCCACCGAGCACCAGGGAGAGAAGTCCCGTCCAGGCCAATACCAGGCTCCTCCCTGTTCTGCCTTTTTCAGCTCTTACTCCTTTCTTGCTTTCTGCAGCCCTCTCTGACAGTCGCTTGGCAAAAGAGAGGGGGCTAATGACAGAAGAAGACACCACGTGTGCTGCTGGAGGCGGCTTGGGTACCCCACATAGAGCCTCGGTGGTGTGGGAGTGCAGAAGAGCCCCATCACGTCCCGGCTTTACCCGTGTGGTCCCCCTGCAGCGCTCTGCCTGCCTGGTGCTGCACCTGTGGGGGGAACTAGGATCGCGCTGCATTACGGCCGGACCCTGCGTCTGCTCTCAGCCTTGAATCGCTTTGCATTTTTCCTTGGAGGCAGCAGCCTCCTTCCTTTCCCACCCCGCTCCATAATGCTGCTGCGTGCTGCTAAGTAGCTGACAGACTCTGCCTCAGAGCTGGCTATAGCTATTCCTTGTACGTGGGTGGAGATGCAGTGGTAGCAAAACCTATTATTAAGATTATAGGAAGATTTCCATTTATAAACACCTTCTTTTTACAGGGTTGTAACTTTCAAAAATATCCTCACTGTGGCTCCAATTTTCCCGTGCTTTGTCACAGGCAGAGAGAGAGATTGGCTGGGAAAATTGGGCAAAGGCTCTCAAACGCATTTTGGTGCAAACACAAATCCAGCACGTTTGAGCTTTGCAAGCTGAAACATTGCGGGTGGCTGGTTTTCAGGGACTGCTAGACATCTGTCCAAGTTACAAATGAAAAACCTCAACAACAGCAATAATAAAAAGAATTGGAAAAAACCTTTTTGCATACATCCGGTACAAACATCTCCCCTGGTAAACAGTTGCCTCTGTTTTCTAGACTTTGCCAGAATCAAACCTGAACTGAATTTCTTCTGAAAATAAACATGGAAATGTATTAGGCTCATCAAAATCATCTAAAGCTATGGACAACTTTGCTCCTCCTGGTGTTGTATTTCTTGTGTTTCCCTGCTGTGNCAGCAATAATAAAAAGAATTGGAAAAAACCTTTTTGCATACATCCGGTACAAACATCTCCCCTGGTAAACAGTTGCCTCTGTTTTCTAGACTTTGCCAGAATCAAACCTGAACTGAATTTCTTCTGAAAATAAACATAGAAATGTATTAGGCTCATCAAAATCATCTAAAGCTGTGGACAACTTTGCTCCTCCTGATGTTGTATTTCTTGCGTTTCCCTGCTGTACTGGCATTCTGGAATTGAAAATAGTTTTATATACACATATATAACAAATGCAGGTTATGATTTCATATATATGTCAATGAAATAATTTGTTTTTTCTAACTGGTACTTTCCTTTGTGATTCAGTGAGTGTGTAAAGCATTGACAATATCTCTGATTCCTCAGCAGAGAGGTTAGAAGCTATTTCAACAGTTGTTAGAGTGACTAGTGTCACTCTAGGTAGGAAAAACATACGGACTTTCTGATATATGAGCCCTATTGCAGAGGTTTCAGTGTCAGCTGACTCCGTAAAAGCTATTGCCTTTGCCTTGCAAGAAGAGGCAGAACTGATCTTTAAATGAGCTGGGAATCATAGAACGGTTTGGGTTGGAAGCGACTTTAAAGATCACCTAGTTCCAACCCCCCTGCAACAGCAGGGACACCTTCCACTAGACCGGGTTGCTCAAAGCCCCGTCCAACTTGGCCTTGAACACTTTCATGGAGGGGGCATCCACAACTTCTCTGGGCAACCTGTTCCGGTGTCTCAGTGCCCTCATCGTGAACAATTTCTCCCTAATATCTAATCTACATCTACCCTCT